>JACGDI010003094.1:1645448-1669293 GCA_014898725.1 Jacaranda copaia
GCCACGTCCCTAATTAACCCTGTAGTCGATGAATAAGCAGCCCCTCATTGCCACTCAAGTGGCTTCATGATGTTAAGTCTTTAGTCGACCTCGTAGTTGATGAATAAGTAGCCCTTCGCTACTACTCAACTCGCTTCATGCCGTAAAGTCCTTAGTCAACCTTGTAGTCGATGAATAAGCACCCCTTCCTGCCCTGCAAGTCCCTTGTCGATTAGCCGACCTCCTATTTGATGGATAAGTAGCATTGTGCTAGTAGGCTTAGGTTGATCCTATAGTCGACAAAGAAATGGCTTCATGCCAATTGATTAGTTCACAAAATTTAATTCAACCATACCATCGACCCCAAATAGCTGCAAGCTACAAACTTGAGCTTTTCTACCTAAATCCAATAGTCAACCACATAGTCGACAAAGTGGTATCAAAAATTGATGATGAATTTGTGCAACAAATTACTATACGTCAGACAACATTAAATAAAGTTGACAACAGTGTTGTTAGATCTTCTTCATTATGATGGTGATAACCAAATGTTTTATCAGGTATTCTCCACATTACTATAATAGTCAAGTTGAATATGACGTGGTTTAATAACTATCTTTAAAGCAACAAGATGGAAATGAAAAATGTTCTTTATTTATTAACTAGTTGATCATCATTACATCAAACACAAAAAAAAAAAAGAAAGAAGAAAGGCCAATTTAATTCTAGCTTGTCCCCGCTTGATCACCTTGAGGCCATTATGAGTTCAACTTCGGCAACACGCATGTAAGGGGTGAAATAGCTTGAGGTGGTTCGGAAGGCCCAACAACATCACTTATGAAATTGGTTGAGCGCAACATGTACTCACCATATTGACCTCTTTCTCCCTTAGCTATACCACAAGATCCTCAGTGAATGCGAATTCCATGGCCAACTGTTCTAACCTTGCGTTGACCTCTGTCTTCTTCTTCTGAGCTTTAGTTAGAGGCTCATCCAGCACAGCGATCACAATTTCTTTCTCTAGAGCCAGCTCGACTCTACTCTCCTCAGGGTCGAGATAAGGCTCCCGTTTCTCATTTAGTACGAGGTTTATCCTGCTCTTATTGTTAGGTCAGAAAGCATATACCAGGTGCTCAAGTTGCTTCATAGCCCTATGATAATACCTCACAAGCATCATCGAGGAATGTGATCATGCTCACATCCTAAAAAGTAGGGTTCAAGATAAACTGCTCAACCGCCTTGCGCCGCATCATTGAGAGGTATTTATGGAAGGCTTCCTTCACCTCATTAGTTACCTCTGCATGGCCTTGAGCCCAACCAGAAGTAAAGCTTAACCACAGGTCTAAGTAGGTCTTTTTTTATTATGTAGTCTATTCGACTCTGCTCTTTGACTGCTTTGACCAGCTGTTGGTCCTTGGAGTCCTACTGTTCTTGGAGCTTGGCCACCTTTTTATTCAACTGCTCAACCTGAAGTTAGGAGGACTTGAGCTGCACCTTGAGGGTTTCTATATCCCTTCATCCTCACAACTTTTCCCTATCTACCAGGGCCAGCTCTAATCGATGGTAGATATTGTAGCCCTGTTATCCCACCTAAAACATAGGAATGTCACATCACAATGCTACAACAGAAAAGAAGTACAAGAAATACGATGAGAAATTATTGATCTCGTGCTTACCATATTACAATGGTAGGCTAAGGCCTGAAGAACCCCAACCTGGCTAAGGCCAATCAATTTTTGCTGGTTGAGTAAAAGAGCCCTGAAGTTAACTACTTTAGGGCATTACTGTTGGTCATCACTTCCTGAATGATGGAGGTCAAGTCAGTTATATCGTGGGTTGGGTTGGTTGCAAAATATGGCAGAGTTAGCCATGGGAGTTGGAACAGTACTCTATTACTGGGTTTCCCAAATAGATTGTAACATGTCACTACCTTTTGTTTTCCTCTATCCCCCATGGCCCTTTTTGGCACTGAGCCTCCCTGCTTGGCAATCTACTTTTTTCCCTAAACCACGTGGTTGCTTGGTACAGGCTCTTCTCGGCAAGTGGATTGGGTTTCAGGTGCCTGTTCAATTTGTGAGGATGGAGGAGTTGAGGTCGATTGAGTCAAAACTGCTGGCTCTGTGGGAGCTCCTTCTCGTTGAGCAATAGCAGCTTGACGGCATTCCTCATTTCTTAGAGCTCTGGCTTGAGCTTCAATTTTGCTTTTGACCATTACTTCTTCTTGATCTGCAGACACAAACAAAATAAAATAAACATTAGAGTCAAGCAGACAGATGAGCAGTCATAAATAAAATGGTCAACGAGAATTTCTATCTAGTCGATCGCCCATAGGAAGGTTAGGTTGGGCCGGTGATAAGCCAGCCTACACCAGACACCTTTCTTCAGTCAAAACGGAGGTTTCCATGTGTCTAAATTCGACCAAATCCCTAACAAAGGTATTAGGCTAGCTAGGTGTCTGGTTCCTAGGTATCTCCATAGGCCCACTTCATCAACTCCTCGGAATGGTGAACTCCCTTGGCCCTTAAACATAGAAAAAATATTTTTTCACTCTTGGCTGTAGGAAGAGGTAGGGTATACTAAACATTTTGGTGGGGTCGAGTAGTCAAATAGTAAAAACCAGACTCTTGGGTACTACCCAACTTCTGCGACATAGGTAGGTGAAACAAATTTGAAAAATTGGTGAAGGAGACGGGTTGATTATACAAGTGCATTAGCATGACGAAACTATATAGGGTGGCAAAATAGTTGGGAATTAATTGGGTTATGCAAACTTTTAGGCTCACTAGGAGGTCGACTATCTCTTGCGTGAGAAGGAACCTAAGGCCACATCTCAACCTTTCCTTAAATACCATTATACACCCCCAATGAGATCGATGCATTCTACCCCGAGCTCTTTGCACTAATAGCTCATACTCTTTGAGGATATGATATATCTCCCTAATTTATATCAGGTCGGCGAGGGTTATTTTGGAGGTTATTTCTGTATAGTAGTTTAGTGTAAATAGTCGACCCCAGGTTGCAGAAACATCATTTGGGCCAGCCTCACCTTTAGAAATAACCCCTACATTGCTTGAGCTACTGGAACTGCTCTAACTCGAGGTATCGCTTGGTGAACTACTTGGACCACTCTTGCGAGATGTTTCAGATGTACTTCCACCCCAGTCTTCTCCTAATAAGCCACACTCTCAGACCTAGTGACCTCAGTATCGAAATTAGTAGACATTTTTTCACAAAAGAAAAAGGGAGAAAAGAACAAATGGGCAGAAAAGAACAAATGGGTAAAGTGACTTACATCAGATATCTTGCAAATTCTAAGTGCACAAATGTTGGAGAACTTCAAAGATAGGGATTTGACCAGATATAATTTCATCAAAAGTGCAAATGAAGACTTATGTCTCCATTATTTATAGGCGTTTGTGCGTGGGAACCCAAGCGCCAGTTATAATTATACCCTATCTCCATATGCTTCGTATTCTACAAAGTAACCAATGCATTAAATATAGCAGAGCTACCACAAACCCTAGTTGAGAATTCAAAAACCCTAGTTGATTTGGCAAAACCCTGATTGAATACAGATAATCGCCATAACCGCTTATGTACTCTATGCTCCTGGATATGGGATAGCCTAATAGGCCTATTTAGCTCAAAAGGCCTATTCAACGTGCAGGGTCTAATATCAATTTTGGGCTGAACCATTCGACATCAATCATCTGATTGAGTATGCTGTTATCGATTGTGCTCGATGAGAAGCATAATCCATTCTAGCCTATTCGACCATTTCTCACCAGCCTCATTTGCTCGACTATTATCGACCAGATGACTCACTCCGGCGCTAACTTAGATCCGCGCTGTATTTATTATTCTGACAAGTAGAATGTCTCCATATTAATGGCACGTGAAAGTCAGTATAGTCGCTGCCACCAACTCAGCCACCAACCCTACTACCACCTTTGATAGGGAGGTGCCTACTAGAGGTATTGTTTACCTGGAAAGTAGGAGATAGTGCCACCCGAAACAGTATCGAGATCTGGAATGACCATCAACCCTCTAGTAATGACTAAAGCCTACTACACTTAATAGGGGCACCTTCGACAAATCATATACCAGGAGAAGGCTATAAATACATCATAACCACCCATGCTCTAGGTAATGCTAAATACACTATAAGCTCTCAATATTCTGTTTGATTATCATCTTTCGACCGGAGCTAACTTGAGCGTTGGACTATTTTAGCTGGAGGTACCTCAATTAGTCTGACGTCTATTGCTGTTACAAATCCTAGACCTTAAGAAGAAAATCACTTGGATTACTGGACCTCTTAGGTTGAATCTATCCAAACACTACCCTTTCACTAGAAACGACTTTCAACCTCATCAGACACATTTATAATATTTATAAAAAAAATTTAATATCCAAACTATAGTTAAAATTAAATAAATAATATATAAAAATATTAAGTGTATAAATATGAATTTCAAATCATAATTAAATTAGTGAATAATTAAATGTTGAATTTAAAGTTTTTAAAAATTTTACCATTTAAAATATAAATTATTATGACTAAATAAGAGTTTAATGTTTAAATATAAAATCAGTATTATAAAAATAAAATTTTAAAAGAAAAAAAATGAAGTTATGTAATATATTAAAAGAAAAGAAAAATGAAGTAAAAGATAAAATAAACCTACTGTCCCAATTCAAATTGCATTTACCCCTCACTTCTTACAGCTACTGTAGTGCCCTTCCCTTTCTCTCTTTGTAGGCAATTTTTTTTCTTCTTTATTGGTTGAATCTCTGGCAAAGGCCCACTGGCTATGGAGGCTAGCGGGCCTTCACCTCCCCAGTAGCTAGGCCTAGGAGGCCAGCTACTGTTAAGCTGCTTATGGGAGCCAGTAGCAGCAGCTGGCCTTGCGAGACTAGCAGCAGCCACCGCTGCTGTTGGTGGTCCCGCCATGGGGAGGCTAGTTGTTGTTGACCTTTGGCCACAACCAAGGCCTATAGCAGCTCACTTGGTCGACGGCCTCCCACTTTTGGCAGGGGGAACCAACATTTTGTTTTTCATTTTTAAAATTTTTTTTTATAGTTATATAATACTTTAATTTACTTGTGTAGGTGTGGAGATTGGAATTTTGCATTTTTTGGCATGGTATGCCCTTTTCTCCCCTATTGTTTGTAAGCAATTTCTTTATTTTTTGGACGTATGTGATTGTTATTGTGTTACTCTATGTATGTATAACTTTTACAGGCACATGAATTGGGGAATATTTTGCATGAAAATCAGCTTGATTATCTCAAAAATTTAAATGGGGGGTGGTGGTCTACAGATCTAGGTGGATTTTAGCTTGAATCATTAATTTCAAATGAACAAAGTTCTCTTTTGTTTATGTATTTTCATATGTTTCATGTGGGTAAAGTGAATATAAAAAAGATGTCTCATCACTTATGGAGGAAAAAAAATTCAGAATTTTGACGTTATGGCGTTATGGATTTCTTTTAGAAACTTTAGCATGCAGATAGTGTATAACTGTATATTTGAAAGAGCAAAACCATAATAACCTTTGATCGCCACATATGGCAAATTATGCACTTCTATTATTAGTTTTTTGCCATTCAAAGGAAGGAAAAGTCAATGCATTGGTATCTTAGAAAGTAATTTGTTGAAACTATGAATACTTTTGCAAGTTATTTGTAGGAATTAAGTAAAGACTAAGAGTGTATTTTTAACATAATCTTATACTTTTCATATAATAATTAGGAGTCAAATGATTATTATGTTCATATTAGTTTAGTAAACCAAATAATAATGAAGCCCTTGTGAGCTTTGCATGGGTAATCATAATAAAAAGGCAATAAAAAATATAAATATATATACATGTGTATATTCTTTTAATTTAGACCTAGTGGTCCTAGTATTGATGGAACTCACTTGTTTTGCTTTAGGAAAAAAAAAAAAACTACTATAAAAAACACCTTATTACACTATAATTGTCAATAAAAATCTTAATTTGTTTTTTGTTTCTTTTGAATCATTTTGACATTCTTATATTTCCATCATGTTTTAGCCACACTTTTACTATTATTTTTTGTTTCTAATAAATTTTCATGTTATATATTTATTATATATAAATACATATTGTTATTGTTTTTAGTTTATTGCTAAGAAATCAAAGCAACTTATTTTTGGAACAAAATTAGCAATAATGCTGAGTTTGTTTCTTTTATCATTATTCCAATTTTTAGGCTGCGATTTTTACTTTGATCAATTTTGATGCACCACTTGGACATAACTACCTTGAAATTCAAACTAGACTAACACAAAATCAATAAATGAAATCTAGTAATTTCATTGATTAGGTGTACCTATGAGTAGATGAATTAGACCATATATAAATTAAAAATTATTTAGCAAATTCTTATTGGTTTCAAACATCCAACACAAATATTTCTCGAGACTCATTTTTACTAAAAGGTGTCACTTTTTTCACATTCTCATACTTATAACTATCATTTTTAATCTAAAATACTAGTACTGTAAAAATAATTAAAACCCACCTAAATATTATTATTTTCATCACTAACACATAATATATTAAATAATAAATTTTGTTTTATGTTCATGTTAATTCACTAACTAATTAAATAGTATTTTTTTTTATTTTTCTAAGATATCTAAACACACACTAAAAAATTTCTTATTCAATCTAATTTAATTGATAAAACATGAAGAAGTTTGTGAAGGGCTTCATTATTATTAGTTTTTTTCCATTTAAAGGAAGAAAAAGTGAATGCATTGCCATCTTTGTGTAGTTAAAGCATATTATTTGGAAATGTTAGATTAGATAGTATTGTTGAATGTGAAGGTACACATGGTTCAACAACTTGTAAAGATCCTTCTTTTGAACTATTGGAATTGTAAGTTTTTCCTGTGCAAAATTTCTATCAAGGACATAATTGATAACATGAAATTTAATGATATAGTTATTGTTTTGATGCATATGTCTTTTGTTTGTAGCCGACACATGGAAAAGTTGAATGCAATGCGTGGTGGTGGTTCGAATGATAATAATGGAGGAGACAATGAGAGTTAGTTTAATCAATGAATGTCTATATTTGTGCTATGTACTATTGTTGATATTGAAACTTATGTTTGGATCAGTTGGATTAAACAGATGATTTTGGATTATGGTTATATGAATTTCTATTTTTATGTTTATGCATTGGTGTTATGGATTATACTTTTACAGTTATAAATTGTTGATGGGTTTTGATTGTGAAATATTCATAATATATTGTTTTGAAATGATATTTCAATAAATTGCTTTCGGTGCAAATAAAATTTTGTGATTGATTTGTGATCAAAAGTGACCGATTTGTCTTGATGTTTTGTGACTGATAGTGACCAAAATTGTGACTGTCCAATGTATTGTCTTGCAAAAAATTAGTGACTGACACTTTAAAATTAGTGACCAACTATCGGTCACTAATTAGTAATTGATGATAGTTTCTGTCACTAATTGAAATTAGTGACAAGGGTTTTAGTGACTGTGCATGTCGGTTACTAATTACATAAGTGACCCATTTTTGTTAAATTAGTGACCCATTTTTTGGTCACTAAAAGTCTATTTTTTAGTAGATATATCAAGGGATATAGTTGCGTTTGTGGGTTGCAAGTTTTTGGGGGCACAAGACACGCTCTATGATCACTCGGGTAGGCATTATTACAAAGGGCACTTATTTAAAACTACCAAAAACATTTTCCAAATTTGTGATCAGCCGTCACTTGATTTTGTTTAGAATACGCTGTCTAGTTTTGTTAAAATTTTAAAGATCACTTCCTGCCCACTTGACTTGACAAAAATACCCTTAAGTATAATATTTTTCATTCCTTTTTTTTTTCTCACTTCTTTATCATAAACACAAGCAACAGTAAATCCTAGCATATGTACTTTCATTTTCAGAAATACAAAGAAAAGAAAAAAAGCAACAAGCTCCATGGCGGGAGCAAGAATAGTCGTAGGAGCCAACAACCACCAACCCAACATCTGCATTATCTTCTCTTTTCATTTTCATCATTTTCAGGTCTCTTCTTCATCATTTTTAGGTTTCTTTTTCTTTTTAATTGCTTTTGAGTTTCTTGTATGTTTTCAACAATGTCAACTAGTAGTGAAGCTGGAGTATTCAACCAAGTGTTGGGGAGTTGCTGCTACAAATACCAGCTCCATATAATGTCAATTAAAGATAGTATGGCTTTAATGGACATGCACATTAATCTCGCGAAAAAAGTAGAGTGAAATCAATGTTGAGCTCTTTAGTTTGCAATACATAGCTCCGCATCAAATATTGTACATGGCTTTGACTGATGATGACGATGTCCTGAATAAGGTCTTACTGCATTTGACATTAAAGATGAAAATTGTTGATATCTTGGTAAATTGAAAGGATGAATCAAGCAGTAGTGCCAAGAAGAGTACTAATGTTCTAAGATAACACTTCAATAGAATCTAAACTGTACTACAATTTGTAAAGTTTTATACTTCAAGTGTTCTGAAATTGTACTCTGTTTATTTGAAAATCTTTTTCTATTTGGAGTTTTCTATATTATATTTTATTGCAAATAAAATTATACTTCATCTGACAAATATTGTAATCTATTATTTAAGTTTTATACTTCAAGTGTTCTATTAATGGATTATCAAAAATTGTACTGTAGTTGCTAAGGTTTTATATTTCAGGTGTTCAAAAATTATACTTCTTTTTTTGAAATCATACTTCATTTTATGCTTCATTTTACCTAAATCTGTATTTTATTCATTGAAGTTTTATACTTTAAGTGTTCTATTTATTGATTATCCAAAACTGTACTGCAGTTGCTAGTATTTTATACTTCAAATGTTCCAAAATTGTATTTCACTTTATACAAATTTGTACCCCAGTTATCTGAAATTGTACTTTATTTCACATAAAATTATACTCTATTATTTAAGTTTTGTTTTATACTTCATTTTACACAAAGTCTGTACTCTACGTATAAAGGTTTTATACTTTAAGTGTTCTATTTATTAATTATCAAAAATTATACTATCTTTGCTATGGTTTTATACTTTAAGTGTTCTGAAATAGTACTTTACTTTGTCTAAAATTGTACTTCTATTTTTTGAAATTATACTTACTGCATTTTATATATACTCTATTCATTGAAGTTTTATACTTCAAGTGTTCCAAAATTGTACTTGATTTTATCTAAACCTATACTTCAATTAGCTAAATCTATTATTCAAGTTTTATATTTCAAGCGTTCTACTAATGGATTATCAAAAATTATATTATAGTTGCTAGCGGTTTATACTTGAAGTGTTCCCAAACTATACTTCTTTTTATCTAAAATTGTAATTCAATTTTCTAAAATTATATTTCATTTTACAAAATATGTACTCTATTTATAAAAGTTTTATACTTTAAGTGTTTTATTTATTAATTATAAAAAATTATACTGCCTTTGCTGGGGTTTTATAATTCAAGTGTTTTGAAATTGTACTTCACTTTATCTAAAATTATATTTCTATTTTTTGAAATTATACTTACTTCATTTTACAAAAACCTATACTCTATTTATTGAAGTTCTATACTTCAAGTGTTCCAAAATTGTACTTCATTTTATCTAAATCTGTACTTCAATTAGCTGAATCTATTATTCAAGTTTTATACTTTAAGTGTTCTACTAATGGATTATAAAAAATTGTATTGTAGTTGTTAAGGTTTTATACTTCAAATGTTCTAAAATTATACTTCACTTTATCTAAAATTGTATTTCTTTTTTTGAAATTATACTTTATTTTATACTTTATTTCACCTAAAACTATACTATATTAATTGAAGTTCTATACTTTAAGTGTTCTATTTATTGTTTATCTAAAATTATACTGCAGTTGCTAGTGTTTTATACTTCAATTGTTTTGAAATTGTATTTCACTTTATATAAATTTGTACTTCAATTATTTGAAATTGTACTTCATTTCACATAAAAATGTACTCTATTATTTAAGTTTTATATTTCAAATGTTCTACTAATTGATTACCCAAAATTATACTGCTATTACTAGTAGTTTATACTTGAAGTGTTCCTAAACTGTACTTCTTTAATTTAAAATTGTAATTTAATTTTTTTAAATTATATTTTATTTTACAAAATCTGCACTATATTTATAGAAGTTTTATACTTTAAGTGTTCTATTTATTGATTATCTAAAATTATACTACCTTTGTTGGGATTTTATACTTCAAGTATTCTAAAATTGTATATCATTTTATTTAAAATTGTACTTTTATTTTCAAAAATTACACTTCAATTTACATAAACCTATACTTTATTCATTGAAATTCTATACTTCAAGTGTTCCAAAATTGTACTTCATTTTATCTAAACCTGTACTCCAATTAGTTGAATTTATTATTCAAGTTTTATACTTCAAGTGTTCTATTAATGGATTATAAAAAATTGTAATGCAGTTGCTAAGGTTTTATACTTCAAATATTGTGAAATTATACTTCACTTTATCCAAAATTGTACTTTTATTTTTTGAAATTATACTTCATTTTACCTAAACTTGTACTCTATTCATTGAAGTTTTATACTTCAAGTGTTCTATTTATTAATTATCCAAAATTATACTGTAGTTGTTGGTGTTTTATACTTCAACCGTTCCAAAATTGTACTTCATTTTATATAAATTTGTACTCCAGTTATCTAAAATTGTACTTTATTTCACATAAAATTATACTTTATTATTTAAGTTTTATACTTCAAGTGTTTTAATAATTGATTATCTAAAATTATACTGCTATTGCTAGTGATTTATACTTGAAGTGTTTCCGAAGTGTACTTATTTTTTATCTAAAAGTGTACTTTAATTTTCTAAAGTTATAGTTTATTTTACAAAAACTATACTCTATTTATTGAAGTTATATACTTTAAGTATTCTATTTGTTGATTATCCAAAATTATACTGCAGTTGTTGGGATTTATACTTCAAGTGTTTTGAAATTGCACTTCACTTTATCTAAAATTGTACTTCTATTTTTTGAAATTTTACTTATTTCATTTTACCTAAACCTGTAATGCATTTGTTGAGGTTTTATACTTCTTGTTTTCTAAAATTATATTTCATTTTATCTAAACTTGTAGTTTATTTTTTGAAATTATACTTTATTTTACATAAACATGTACTCTACTCAATGAAACTCTATACTTCAAGTATTCTGAAATTGTATTTTCTTTTATCTAAACTTTTAATTCAGTTATCTAAATCTATTATTTAAGTTTTAAGTGTTCTACTAATGGATTATCCAAATATTTTGCTTCATTTGTCAACCTCAAGGGGTTTAGTTGAGGAGGAAATTGGTTCGACCAATGCATCGCACAATGAATTGTCTTTAACTAGTAACTCAATTAATGTATGGAGGAATTGCATGTATGGGGAGGGTCAGATATTTAAGGACACTTAGGAGTTTAGAATTATGCGATGTCTATTTTACGATCATTTAAATATAAGAAAAAAGACAACAAAAAAATCATAGTCGTTTGTAGTGATGAAAATTGCAAATGGAGAATCTATGCATCAATGCACGAGGCTGATAAATTATTTGACATTCAAGAATGCAATATAGAGCACACATGTGGTGAGGCTAATCTTCAGACAAGAGGATATCTTAAAGCTAATTTTGCTTGGGTTGCTAACATAGTGAAGAATAAATTGAGATCAGAGTCATGTTATCAGCCCTCTATCATATTAAAAGATATCCACAGAGAATACAGTGTGGAACTTAGGTACCATAAAGCACAGATGGGTAAGGAAATAGCTATGCATGATATCCATGGTGCTAAGAAGGGATCTTATGATAAGTTAAGGTGGTACTGTGATGTTGTGAATAGGATAAACCCTGAAAGTATTGCAGACTGTGAGATTGACTCAATTAGTCAAAATGTTCATTGGCTATTTACATGTTTCAATGCTTATTTTATTGGTTATCTCAAGGGATATAGGCCATTGATATTCTTAGATGGCACCCATATTAAAAATAAATACAAAGGAAGCTTACTTAGTATTGTCAATAAAGACGCAAATGATGACTTATTTATGCTAGCATATGCAGTTGTTGACTCTGAAAATGATATTAATTGGGAGTTGTTCTATTTTAAGCTAAGACGTATCTTAGATTCTCAATATTTGTGTGGCTTATCAAAGTTTACTTTCTTCTTCGACTGACATTCAGGTCTTCTTAAGGCCTTCTTTATGATATTTCCTAATAGCCACCATGTATATTGCTTGAAACACTTAGTGGATAACTTTAAGAAACAAGTAAGTGTACTTTATCTTTATTTGTGAAACAATTATGTGAAATAAACTCTAATTCATAGAATTTAGCACATTATTATTCTATTATTTTAAATTGGGTATTAAGGAAGTACCCTCTACATAACAAGAAATAGGATGTTCTATTTTTGCAAAAGCTGCATATATGCCTACAAGGCAGGTGTATACATGACATATAGATGGCATCTTAAAGTTATTGCCATTTGCCAATGACTTTATTATGCATTTTGACCCACCATGTTGGGCAAATTCCTTATTCAACAAATATTGATGGAGGGGGGGGTAATAAACAATAATCAAGCAAAATGTTGGAATAATTGGGTTAAACAAGTCTGATTTATGCCAGTTGCAGCTATAATTGATAACATACGTATGCAAATAAAGGTTATAATGCATGATTAATGAAAAGAATCTCATAAGATGGTTGGTTAATTATGTCCCAAGCAAGAGAAGAAATTAGCAATCAATCATATGCGTTCTTGTAACTTAAAAGTTGTCATGCTAGCGGTTGGAGTTTTGAGGTGATTGAGCAAGATAAATCATATCCTGTAGATTTACATAATAGGGTTTGTTCATGAAAAGCATGGCAAATTGATAAAATACCATGTAAACATGCTTGTGCTTATATCGAGTTAAGGTCACTTTCACTGTATGACTTCATCGATCAATACTATCGAGTTGAGATGTATCAACAAGTATACTAAGTAGTGACAAACCTTGTTCCTACGTTTGATATGCATTAATTTCCTCTAGATGATGTGGTGTCATTAATGCACCTGATTGCCGATCTCAGCTTGGGCGTAGAAGGACATAGAGGATTTCATCACAAATTGAGAAACATGTAATTAAGTGTAAAAGGTGTGGTAGAACAGGGCATAATCGTTAAACCTGCAAAGAATTAGTAAACTAGTTAAATTTTGTACCTCAATATGAGATAATTGGACTTGATTTCTTGACATTTGAACCGTATTTTGGTAATTATGTAGGTGATTTAGTGTGAAATTAGCATTTTTGCATGTTGTTCGAGATATCATTGATTTTGTACCTCAATATGGAATAATTGTACTTGATCACTTGATATTTGTACTTCATTTTGATAATGGTGTAGGTGATTTAGCATGAAATTCTCGTTTTTTCATGTTGTTTGAGATATGATTGATTTTGTACCTCAATCTGGGATAATTGTACTTGATTTCTTGACATTTGTACTTCATTTCGTAATGATGTAGGTAATTTAGCATGAAATTAGCATTTTTGCATGTTTTCTGAGATATCATTGATTTTGTACCTCAATCTGGGATAATTGTAGTTGATTTCTTGACATTTGTACCTAATTTTGGCAATTTTGTACTTAATATTTTAATATTTTTTACTTATATTATTGAATTAAAATTTATTTAATAATTTGCTTTTTAAGTTTTGGTAATTAATAACCAAACTATAAAAATGTGTGTAATCTTTATTATATGAATAAATAATGTTAAAGTTTTAAAGTGTTAACCACTAGTGTTCAACGAATGAATATTATCAACTACAGTAATGAAAGAATACTTATGCTTTCAAAGACGTAACCAAATGAGAATTAGATGAAGATATCCACCCCACCACCGGTACAAGCATTACTTCACCAGATCCGATAATCTCAAAATAATGTACTTGACCATCATTACAATTATTGGAGAATAATTATTCAATTGCAATAAGTGTATTTCAATGAAATACATTTTATACTTTGTTAGTTCTTGGTTTGTATTTCATTTCACTCAAATTGTACTCAAATTCACTGCCCAGTTTCAGTTGAATTGAAGTGTACTTCAACAAAACACATTTAATACTTGTTTGTTTTGAGTTTGTACTTCATTTCACTCAAATAGTACTCAAATTTACTGTTCAGTTTCAATGGAATTGAAGCATACTTTAACAAAACACATTTTATACTTTGTTTGTTCTAGGTCTATACTTCATTATCCTCAAATTGTACTCAAATTCACTGCCCAATTTCAATTGAATTGAAATGTACTTCAATGAAATACATTTTATACTTTATTTGTTCTAGGTTCGTTCTTCATTTCTCTTGAATTATACTTAAATTCATTGTCCAGTTTCAAATGAGTTGAAGAGTACTTCAACGCAAAACCTTTTATACTGCCACGTTTGTACTTCATTGCCTTCAAATTGTTATCAAATTCACTGCCCAGTTTCAATTGAATTGAAGTGTATTTCAAAGAAACAAATTTTATACTTTGTTTGTTCTAGGTTTATACTTCATTTTTCTTGAATTGTACTCAAATTCACCGCTCAATTTCAAATGAATCAAAGAGTACTTCAACACAAAGCCTTTTATACTTTGTTTCTTCCAGGTTTGCACTTCATTGCCCTCAATTTGTTATCAAATTCACTACCAAGTTTCAATGGAATTGAAGTGTATTTCAATGAAACACATCTTATACTTTGTTTGTTTTGGGTTTGTTCTTCATTTCACTTAAAGTTTTACTCAAATTCATTGCTCAATTTTAATGAAATTGAAGTGTGTTTCAACGAAACACATTTTATACTTTGTTTTGGGTCTATACTTCATTTCACTTAAATTGTACTCAAATTCACTGCCTAGTTTCAATAGAATTGAAATGTACTTCAATACAACATATTTTATACTTTGTTCTGGGTCTATACTTCATTGCCCTTAAATTGTACTCAAATTCATTGCCCAGTTTCAATGGAATTGAAGTATACTTCAATGAAACACATTTTATACTTTGTTTGTTCTGGGTTTGTACTTCATTTTTCTTGAATTGTACTCAAATTCACTGCCCAGTTTCAATTAAATTGAACTATACTTCAACACAAAACCTTTTATACTTTGTTTGTTTCATATTCATACTTTATTTCACTTAAATTGTACTCAAGTTCACTGTTCAGTTTCAATGGAATTGAAGTGTACTTCAATGAAATACAATTTATTTTTTGTTTATTCTAGGTTTGTACTTTATTGCCCTTAAATTATACTCAAGTTCATTGCTTAGTTTAATTGAATAGAAGTGTATTTTGATTAAACACATTTTATACTTTATTTGTT
Organism: Jacaranda copaia; assembly: GCA_014898725.1. Taxonomy (NCBI): domain Eukaryota; kingdom Viridiplantae; phylum Streptophyta; class Magnoliopsida; order Lamiales; family Bignoniaceae; genus Jacaranda; species Jacaranda copaia. The sequence goes on from JACGDI010003094.1 coordinate 1,660,875, forward strand.
CTGGGTTTGTACTTCATTTCCCTTAAATTGTAATCAAATTCATTGCCTAATTTCAATTAAATAGAAGTGTACTTTAACATAAAACCTTTTATACTTTGTTTGTTTCACGTTTGTACTTCATTTCACTCAAATTGTACTTAAATGCACTGTTCAATTTCAATTGAATTGAAGTGTACTTCAATGAAACATATTTTGTAATTTGTTTGTTTTGGAATTGTACTTTATTTCACCTAGATTGTACTCAAATTCACTGCTAAACTTCAATTGAATTGAAGTGTACTTCAATGAAACACATTTTATCTTTTGTTTGTTTTGGGTTTATACTTCATTGCCTTTAAATTGTACTCACATTTATTGCTTAGTTTCAATTGAATTGAAGCGTACTTCAACAAAACACATTTTATACTTTGTTTGTTTCATATTTATACTTCATTTCACTCAAATTGTACTCAAATTTACTGTTTAGTTTCAACTGAATTGAAGTGTACTTCAACACAAAACCTTTTATACTTTGCTTGTTCTAGGTTTGTATTTCATTACCCTCAAATTGCACTCAAATTCACTACCTATTTTGAATTGAATTGAAGTGTACTTAAACGAAACACATTTTATACTTTGTTTGTTCCACATTTGTACTTTATTTCACTCAAATTGTACTCAAATTCACTGTCCAGGTTTAATTGAATGAAACACATTTTATACTTTGTTTGTTCTAGGTTTGTACTTCATTCCTTTCAAATTGTACACATTTTATACTTCAACTATTGAAGTACAAAAGATTAGCACATTAAGTATAAAGCATCAACTATTAAAATATCCTCTATTGAAGTACAAAATATAACCAATATGGAGTACAAAACATAAGCATATTAAGTACAAAGTATCAACTATTGAAGTGTCCACTATTGAAGTACAAAATATAACCAACATGAATTACAAAATACAAGCACATTAAGTACAAAGTATCAACTATTAAGTACAAAATATAACCAACATGGTGTACTCAAACACATTAGGTACAAAGTATAACTATTGCAGTATAAAAGATTAGCACATCAAGTACAAATATCACCAACATATACTTCAAAATACAAGCACATTAGGTACAAAGTATAATTATTGAAGTACAAAAGATCAGCACATGAAGTATAAATATCACCAACATAGAGTACAAAACATAAGGACGTTTGTTATAAAGTATCAACTATTGAAGTACAAAAGATCAACATATGAAGTGCAAATATCACCAATATGAAATACAAAGATCAGCACATGAAGTACAAATATTGCCAACATAAAGTGCTAAAGATTAGCACATTAAGTATAAATATCACCAACTTGGAGTACAAAAGATTGAAGTATCCCCTATTGAAGTACAAAATATAACCAATATGGAGTACAAAATACAAGCACATTAAGTACAAAGTATCAACAATTGAAGTACAAAATATAACCAACATGGAGTACCAAACTCAAACATATTAGGTACAAAGTATAACTGTTGAAATATAAAAGATTAGCACATTAAGTACAAATAACACCAACATAGAGTTCAAAACACAAGCACCTTAGGTACAAAGTATAATTATTGAAGTATAAAAGATCAGCATATGAAGTACAAATGTCACCAACATAGAGTTCAAAACATAAGCACATTAGGTATAAAATATCAACTACAAAAGATCAGCACATGAAGTACAAATATCGCCAACATGAAGTGCTAAAGATCAACATATTAAGTATAAATATTACCAACTTGAAGTATAAAAGATTAGCACATTAAGTATAATTATTATCAACTTGTAGCATAAAAGATTAGCACATTAAGTACAAATATCACCAACATGAAGTATAAGATATTATCACATTAAATACAAATATCAACCAATCAAGTATAAGATATCATTACATTTATTACAAACAGACAGTTTACAAATGAAATGCAAGCAGTAAAAAATTAAACATTAAGTAGTTTACAACACCTTCTCTTCTTGTTCTTTATTTATTTTTTATTTTTTTGCACGAGAATGAGGATGATAGGTCTTTGTCATTTATCTTGATCTTTTGGTTGGTGTGGTGCTTAGGGGGCTGACAAAAGTGGAGATCTGTTTTGGCTTCCTATTTTCTTGATTGTCCATATTTGTCACAATTGAGGACTTGACATTTACCACTTCAATCTCAAATTGCTCAAACTCAACCGCTTGAATTGGTACATAAAGTTTTGTCATCAAAGGTATGGGGGAATTTAAAGGATCATGACGGTGTTTTGTTTGACTTTCTTCACCTACTGTATCTTCAAATTCATCCCCTTCTTTCTGTGCATAACCTACCAAATCAAGTCCCCTCTTAGGTACATGCTCACTAGCTTTCTATTCAAGATTCTCCTTATTAGTCTTGTCCTCAACTAGATGCTTCTTCTCACCCTGCTCCGTCATTACCGTCATATCAAATAAAGTAATTTTTTCTTTCAATGATTTAATTTCTTCAATTTTTGCTGCAATAATTGTTTCATATATTGTATGTATGATCACCAACATGGACTTCACTGATAGAAGTAATAGCAGCCTCTACTTTTTTGATCAAAACTATTAATTCTAACTCATTTGGAGTAGGATTGAGGCCTACAATCTATTACAATGAAAATAATTATCAAATTCAAATTCCTATATAAAAAACTAAAAATAAATTATTACAATTATGATCATATCTGCTATAAATTACTTCAATTTATTCTCTGCCTCCTCCACATTATGTGGGAGTTTGCTATCCTTCCACCTGTAAAAGTATGGAAACTCAAACAAACTCACTGTGTGAAGCCAATAACGGGATACGTTCATAAACCCAAGCCTATCATTCATAAATCAAAAAATTATACTCACTTGAATATAAATATAATCAATGTTATTAGAAAAATGAAGCAAACACATACCATCAAACCAACTATGCACCCGTTAATGTATTTCTTAGTTATTTCTTTACCTACTCCTAAATGGTTCCTCATATCTTGGACACAAAAATTGTATGCAGCTATGCCTTATGCATACAGACCAACTCTAGACAAATTGTCTAAGTATGGTAGGAGAAATTGTAGGTCCACTAATTAGATGTTGAAAATAGAAAATAATTAAAAACAAAAAGTATGTATAACCTACAAAAATTATTCAAGTCTTCCTCACTATCCTTATACACATGATCCTCAAACTTTTTTGCTATTTCAAATCTAGTTATATTCTATAACTTTCCAGAAAAAAGGCGGTCAAAGGTTAAAGACTTTATCTTCAATATTATATCTACAAATTGCCCCACATGTGGCAACCCTAAAATTATAGAAAATTTAGCTGTAGAAAAAGGAACCTCAACACCCTTTGCAAAATGAAATGATAGTTTTTTTGGGTCAAACCTCCTAAGTATAGCTTCAAGTCGAATGAAGCATGAACTTAACTTAGGCATATCCTTGTATATATAGAAAGGAGACTTTTTTAATGCATTAAAATGTTTTGACCCCATCTTGGACTTCACAAGCTCCAATTTACTTTGAAAATATTGGGGGGAGCAACAAAAGCAAATCTCATAGTGTCTTGGCTTTGCTGTAATCAGATAAAGAAAAATTAGTATATAAACAGATTATAAACTAACTCTTTTTGATAATGTGTATTGAAAACTTGAATATTTTGTACTATAGACACTTCTAAAATGTACTTTAGAAACACATAATATATACTACACTTTCGGTTAGTGTATACTTCAGGCTTGAATGTTTTATACTATAGTTGCTTCTAAAATATAATGTAGATATACAAATTATATACTACACTTTTATTTAATGTATACTATAAGCTTAAATATTTCATATTATAGTTGCTTTTAAAATGTACTGTAGATACAAAAATTACATACTACACTTTCAGTTCATGTATACTGCAGGCTTGAATATTGTGTACTATAAATGCTTTCAAAATGTACTGCATTACACTAATTATATACTATATGTTTGCCTAATGTGTACTCCAAACTTGAATGTTTATACTACATTTGCTTTTCAAATGTATTATATTTACACAAATTATATACTATAATTTCATTTAACCTGTAGGCTTGAATATTTTGTACTATAGATGCTTCCAAAATGTACTACAATTACACAGATTATATACTATAATTTTGCTTAATATGTATTGCAAGTTCGAATGTTTTATACTATATTTGATTTTAAAATGTACTGCAATTACACTGATTATATGCTACACTTTTTGCTTAATGTGTACTATATGATTGAATGTTTTATACTATATTTACTTCTAAAATGTACTACAACTATATAGATTATATACTATATTTTTGCCTAATGTGTACCGCAAGCTTGAATGTTTTATATTACATTTGCTTCTAAAATGTATTGTAGCTACACAAATTATATACTACACTTTTGCCTAATGTGTATTGCAGGATTGAATATTTTATACTACATTTACTTCTAAAATGTATTGTAGCTACACAAATTATACACTATACTTTTGGCAAATGTATACTACAAGCTTGGATGTTTTGTACTACAGATAATTCACTAAACTTTTGCCTAATGTGTACTGAAAGATTGGATATTTTGTATTTTAAATAATACACTACCACTTTTAGATAGTTTTATAGTATAATTTCACCATATAATTTCAGATAAAAAGAAGTATAAACCCTAAAAAGGTAAAGTGTAACTTTCATGCACTTCAAGTACAAATCAGAAACTTCCCATCTCATAACAAAATTCACACACACACACACACACACACACACACACATATCAAATAGGTTCAAGTGTTTAATGACTAAAAAAAGAATAAAAACCTTAAACATGAGAAAATAAACAAGAAGCAAGTGTAACACTTAAAAATCACGGACATTTGAAATTGTAACTACAGAAAACATACCTTTTTTTCTTTTGATCACTTTTTTTTGTACTTTCGCTTGTTGTTGCAGCTATTTTTCTTTCCATTGTCGAAGAAAAATAGCAAAAATTTTAGTGTCTTCTTTTTTCCCACTTCTTTTTCTCACGCCACTCGTAGAAGAATAGTTTTGCGCCCTTTTGTTTTGGCACTTTGAGATGTCAACTGTGGGATAAAAAAACGAAAGTGCTCTTCTAGAAGAGAGAAACACATTTTTCAGGTATTTTTGTTGTTTTTTCCAACTACAAGGATATATAAATTTTTATAAAAGATATGAGGAGTGTCTTCTAAATTTTGTGTAAAAGTGGGGAGTTTAGTGTATAGAAATTTAAATGGGGACTGAACACTAAATTGAAAGTAAGATTTGAAATTTTTTTCTAATTAACCGTTGTTACCAAGATGGCTACATTGAGGCACCTGTAGATTTCATCTTTCGAAATGCCCTTTCACTCTTTGAGGTAATTAATTTAATTAATTAATTATTTGATTTCCACCCTGCATTAATTAGATATCCATGCTAATTATATATTTGCATTCCCACAATCTAATAATTGATTGCCCCATTCATATTTCTTTCATGGTAAAATGTAAATAATATTACATTATAAGAAAAAGATAAATTGATAACAAAAAACTAAGTAACAATACAAAAGTTGTCACCATAGAATATCGCTAATTATTAATGATGATAACTTAAAATATTAATTTTTGTCACTATTAAGTTATATTGTAATAAAATAAAAATTTTCATTAGTGCCAAAATAAAAATTATTATCACTTAATACATGTTATTAACGATAATTTTTCTTTGATCACTTATTATTTTACCACTAATATTTTATTTTTTTAGTGTCATTTTATCATAAAAAAGGTTTAAGTAATTAAACTTAGTTACTTCTTCTTTAAGACCAAAGAAAAAAAAATTAAATCATCGTCTACTCCTCCTCACTTTTAATTTGTATTTTATAATTAAAAGAACTAACGTGCATTCCCTTTTAATGACTTAACTTAGAATTAAGGTATCCCACATCATGAGCTACAATATTAAATTGACAATTAATGTGCTATACATAGTAATCTGGAAAAGCTAATTAGATTGTGCTAAATGGGCACTGATGTATTTGCACTATCTGGTCCCAACTCCCATGCATGCTTAACATCGATACTTGGGCAACTTCACGACGCAAGAGTTCGAGTTCAACACTAATATTATATTACTAGAGTTTGATTTAATTAGGCGAAGTATTGTGTACTGGTTAGAATTTATATTCTCTATTCTATTTTTTATTTTCTATTTTATTTTATTTTATAAATATATAATGTGTTTATTAAATATTTTTTTATAAAAATAATTGATAAAGAATCAAATATACTTAACATATATACATTAAATTAAAATAAAAAATAAAACACAAAATAAAATATAGGATCTAAAGTGACTCATTAGGACCTAGCACGGGGATTAAATAGATATTTCCAATGGTATATGACAGTTTTTTTGTGTGACATGTGATCATATCCTAGGAAGTCATTTGATTTCAACTGCTATCCAGAGTACTTCACAACTTTCCAAGAGGAGTTAGAGGATGTTCGACTGATCTTATTTATGTTAGTGTGCGATGAAATGAGTAGTGTTATATAAAAAATGAAATATATATAAACACTACTCACATAATAAAATTATATTAGTATGCGATGAATTTTATTTATTCGTGATAAGGAGTTGGAGGGTGTTTTTATTTAAAAAGTCTTATAAGCTCCTATATTTTATAAGATGTTAGATCCTTTTTTAAAAAATAAGTTATTAAAATGTTTGGATAAAATAATATATTGGAGTTTATAAGATTTTAGTAATGGCATTTTTGCAATTAATATAGTTAAAATTAAATTAACTTGTTAAGATTTTCAAAATAAGTTTGTTACGTCTTATTTTTTTAAAAGAGTTTATAAGCTCCTAACATCTTATTTTAAGAGTATATAAATTCTTCTTTAAAAATAGTTACTAAATACTTTTTACATCTAATAAGCTCTCAAAAATTTTATAAGATGTTTTAAGAAACTTATAAACTCACCCAAACACCCTCTTATTTCATCAAGACTTCACTACATTTTTCAGTTGTTAAAGATGATTTAATAACAGAAGTCTTAATTGAGTGAATCTTATGTCAAATTTTTTATGAATGAAGTTATGCGTATTTGAACTAAAATATTTGTATATATGAGGAGTATAGTAAAAGTTTATTAAATTATACAAATATAATTAAGTCTATGCGTGTTCTATAAAAAATAAAATAATTATGATTTAGTGGTGAAATAACGAATTAACATTATAAACTCTTCATTAAAATTAAGCATGTTTAATATTGATAAAATAATAATTCATCATTGGAAACAACATGCATGCAGTTCTTAGTAGGGACCAAATTAAAGTTGATACCGCTGGTGTTTCTCGTACTTTTACTTTCGTATTTCGAGTGCAAATTATTAATTAAACCTTGACAATAGCCAGAATATAATATATGTTAGTAGTATGAAAAAGACAAAAATATGATATTTGTGGTAGCAATTAGCATCCACATTAATGACATTCTAAATGGTTGGTGTAATGTTGAATTCAATTAGCATTTAAATTTGATTTATAACCAATTCAACTGAAGTGCCCATACTTATTCATTCAAAGTTATGAGAAAATAACAATCACGGAATATAATTTCTAATTTTTTTTTTTGCATTTAATAATAATATTTTACATCTCGTATTAATTTTTACTTATTATGAAGACTTTAAACAAAGTGCAACATTTCTTGAAAAGTTTTTAACCACTTATAAAAATTTACAACCATTTCCAAAAAATTTATTGCTCCAATTCTTTTATAGAAGATCTTAAAATAAGGTTTTATTTTAAAAATAACTTTTTGTCAAAAGATTTTTACTCCCTGTAACTTAAACTATTTCTAAGTTGAAAATTTTTATCTTAAGTTCTTTCCATTATTATTTCCTTATTAATTTAATTAGCAACTGTAAGGATAATTAATTCATTAATGAATTTATTGTCATTGCTACAAAAGAACAAAGGCATTAATTACTACGCAGCAAATATTAAAAATTTGTAACTTTAGTCATCATATGTTGTTCTAAGTAGGTTTAAAATTGATGTTTTCGTAGTTCATTCTTACTATAACCAGTATATGGGTGATGATCATTCTTTATATATATATATATTAATTTTTTTTATGAATAATAAAAAACAAAATATAATTATACGAATTGATAATTAAAAATCGTCATTGAATATAATTAAAAAATTATACATTTGCTATGAGATTCATAGCTAGAATTTGTAGCTCTAACTACTAAATTAATTTTGTAGCAATATTTAATTTTTGGGTTAGTGTATGTATTATATATTATTAAACTACAAAATATTTTTAGCAAAATTTTTTTAATTGTTGTTACAAGTGATATATATATATATATATATA
>JACGDI010003094.1:1670403-1697982 GCA_014898725.1 Jacaranda copaia
ACACACACTTGATTAATCGTATTTGTCTAACTCATGTAGTGCACTACTTAATTTAGGCATTACACAAAACAATATATACCTATTTATAGTCTAATTGATTCTGGTCTTAGTTATAATGTTCTGATATTGGCACGGAGAAATTAAGGGAAAACAAAGAGATGTAACCAGGTACAAAGAATTTGCATCCTTCACTCAATGCCCCATTTTCGCAATGCCCGTAAAGAGTAATTAAACAAAACCGCAAACTCGCAACAAGTCCAAGAAATGCTGCAACTCATATGAAAGAATAACCTTAGGCATCATATATTCATGGTTATCTTGAGTCCACTTTTGCAACTACTACTCACCACTAGATGTATAATCACGGGGAACAATGCAATTTTAGTTGATTAACTATTGTCTATTTCAATTTCAGAATATTGTAATGTGGAGTTAAAACTTTTAATTCATTACACATTGAATTTTTGCACGTTGAGTCCAATTTTTAGTACATTTGATCATTCGGGCCCAAAAATTTTCAATTCAGCCCGTTTATATTCTAGTTAGCATCAGTTGGACTTTAAATTTGGGTGTTTTGTGCCATTTGTCATCTAAGCCCAATCACCTGCCATGCTTGATGTCATGTATATTTTATTAATTAACAATAAAATAATAAATAAATTAAAAATAGTAAAAATCTAAAATAATGTTGCCTATTCAATAATATTAAATAGCAAACATCTCTAAAATAATTTAATTAATAACATTAAATATTTAAAATACTTAAATTTATTAATAATATTAAATTCTAAATTTATATATTAATTAAATTACATATTTCATAATTCTAAATTATTAATCATATAAAAAAATTTAAACAAATTTAAGTGAATTATTTACTAATGAAAAATAAAATGAATAATAAATTTAAAATAAAATTAAAATAATATCACATATTTAATAATATTAAATAATAAACATCGTTGAAAATAATTTATTTAATTTAACTATGTATATGAGTAATTTATTAAAATAATTAAATTTAATTTGAACAATATGATTTTGAAAATTTTTGAGTTATATATTGAATAATATTAAAATAATAAACATGTCTAAAATAATTTATTTAATAATATTAAATACTAAATATATTTATTAATTGAACTACATATTCAATAATTTTAAATAATAAATATCTCTAAAACAATTTAAATAAATTTAAATGAATTCTTTATTAATTAAAAATAAAACAAATAAATAATTTAAAAGAAATAAGATAATATATTACATAATATTAAATAATAAATAGTATTTAAAAATAATTTAAATAATCTATTTAATAATATTATATATAAATTATTATAATATTAAATGCTTATCATCTCTCTCATCCCTCCCCCTCCCCTCCAACCCACCTACCCTCCCCATAGGTATGGGTAGTCGCTGCCATGGCATGATACCTTCCCCTACCTTCCCCCATAACCCCCATCTCCTATACACACATTCTTCTCCCTCCCTCCAACCCACCTGCCTACCTAAAAAACATGGGCATTAGCATGGGCTAGCGGATATAGCAACAATGGCCTTAGTGGTTGCCACCATGGCAATCGCCAGATCTGGTGGGATGCCTTTGTGTTATATGTGAGTGTGTACATATATTATGTATATAGAATAAAAAAATATTATTATGTATATATATTTTGAATATATTATATATGAACAATAATATTCTTTAATATATATTTTCTTTATGAGCTTGAGGGAATGTTTTATTGATAATGATGTGGCAGTACACATGATGAGGGTCAATAACGTGACATTACTACGTGATGGATGATGTGTGCTAGTGTGACAAATGGCACAATACCTCCGGTTTCATATCCTAATTGATGCTGAGTTGGTGTTAAACCTGCTCAATTGAGAAAATTTGAGCCCAAAGGACCAAATGTGCAAAAAATTAGACTCAATGTGCAAAAATTCAATGCATAATAGATCAAATGTGCTAAACCCACATCACAAAGGACTGGAATTGAAATAAGCAATAGTTGAGGGACTAAAATTGCATTTTTTCCCTAATCACGATGAAATGATATCGAACATCAATATGTTTGATCGTCGTTTGGTGAAATATTTGATTTTGCATCAAGTGGACTATATTTTGATGTCACCAAGTATGGTTGCAACCTTCATGTTGCGTCTCAAACTCTAAACTAAATCCCTCAATCATGGAGCTTCTTTCATTATCTTAATGACTACCATATACTTTGATTTTCATAGCAATTGAGCAAAAATAGCTTGTAAAGTGCCTTCCAACTAATGGCACCTCTAAATAAAGTGAAAAAATATCCAATAAACGAATATTTCTTGTCCAGCTCCCCAAAAATCTAAAGTAGCCTACAATTCCACCTTTAGATGAATCCTCTGTATTTTCAATAGAAACCTAAATGTGTAGCACCTTTCAGAAGTATCTCCAAACCTACTTGCTAAAGTTTGTTCCCTTGGAGAAACAATATATTGAATCACGAAGCTAAGAATGTAACACACAAAATATCTAACCACATCACGGCATACATCAAAATCGCATTTACACTAAAATATAGAACGACAAGCCCTATGGTATCTCATTATTAGACTATAGTGATAAAGGAATCCAACGTCTTAAAATATAATCCTTGTGGAGTGCTTATAGATTTGGCATCATATACCCTAAACCTCCCAAAAGCGTTCTTAACTAAATGTAGTGCCTTTGAGATAATAACAATTTTTCTATATGATAATCACATCATATCTCCATGCTTAGGAATTCTTAATATAGTCTAGATTTTTCATCTCAGTTACTACTTAACTAAGCCTTCAACTCACTAACACTCTATATATTATTTGCAATAATGAGCATGTCATCCATATAAATAAGTAAATGAAAGAGTTGTAAGCCAATCTCCTATAATATACACAAATATCATAGTCACTTCTAACATACTAAAAACTGAACATGAATAAATCTAATTGCTTGATCATTGCGTAGGAGATGGCTTCAAACTATACAAGGAATATTTCTTCAACACACACACATGGTCTTCTATTACTTCAACTATGAAACCATCTACCTATGTCATGAAGATATTCTCTTCAAGTTTCCATGTAAGAAAGTCATCTTCATATCTAATTGCTCTAGTTCCAAATCCAACTAAACAACTACTAAAATTTACAAGAATTTGGAGCTGTGCTTCAATGCTAGAGAGAAATCTTGATTGAAATCAACTTCATATTTTTATGTGTACCACTTTGCAACAAGCTATGCCTAGCACGCCACGCCATCAACTCATAGTACTCCATTCTTTTTTGTTAAATATCCATTTGTAGCTAATTTTCTTCTTATGCTCTAGATTCTTCACTAACATTGAGATTTTGTTCTTGTGTAGTGATTCAATTTTCTCAATCTGTTGTACCTCCACCCTTTTACACTAACTAATTGTTAGATGTGGTATATGAGTATGAGTATATGAGACTAGCTCATTGAATACTATCTCCTCAACAATAGTGAGAGCATATGTGACTAAATTCACTTCGGCATATCTAAATGTTGGTATGATATACCTCCTCTATCTTTAGAATGGAGTATCTCTCAATTGTTGTAGGAAATTAACCATCTTAAATATCTTTCTGTAATATGGAATGAGTAATTGCACCTCCAACTCCACCTTTTTGGTTGATCCTTATGTATCTATATTAGCACAAACTATAGTATCCCCTTTTAGATTAATCATGAAAAACTCATAACATCAATACCTTTGCTGATAATAATCTTACATGCTTTTGGACACCATACCTTAAAGGCCTCACACTATGATGTAACCAAGGAATATGCACATCTTTGACTTAAAATGTAACTTTCCATAATTTATATGTGCACATAGAGGACAACCAAATACTTTGAGTTTAGAAGTAATAAGGAACATTACTAGACTACATATCCTTTGAGTGCTCAAAACCTTGGGATCATGCATCCTAAAACTCTTAAAAACATTCTCAATTGCAAGTAGTGCCTCCAAGACAAGAACAATTTTTTTGCACAATGATCATGAATCTTAATTCTTAGAACTTTTTGGATACTATCCAAATTTTTTTGTCTCAAACTTACTACTCAACTAAGCTTCAACTTACTAATATTTGATGTACTCTTTGCAATAGTAAGCATGTCATCCATATAAATGAGTAAGCAAATGAAAGAGTTCTTGATCAATCTTTTATATACAAGAACCAAAATTGCTTCTAACCTACTCGATAATAATCAAGCATGAGCCAAAATACTTGTACCACTACCTAGGATATTGAGTTAAGCACATGGAATTTTTTAGCAGACACACATGGTCCTTTATTCCTTGAACAATAAAACCCTTTAATATACTGAGATAGATTCACTTTAAGGTTTTCTCTAAAACGAAGCATAGAAAGGAGACACCATGAAGGAGTTTTAGGAGTTACAAAGTACAGTTTGAGCTCATATTGGTCATGGGTTATGAATAGGGAATGAATTCTATGAGATCTAATCTCCTGTTGTTCCTCAATAGCTCATTGGAAGAGCAGTCGGCTGTTAACAAATTGTTTGTAGGTTCAAATTCTACTTCAAAATATTTAATTCATTTTGAATTAATGAACTTAGAATAAAGAGGCTCACTTTGACCATTAAGAGTAGGAAACCTATTTCCTACTTTTGTTTCTATCTCATTATGTCCCATTTTGTTGTGCGAGATTTGGAAATAATTGTCAATATCTTTGTATAGGTCTTAAATAATCCTTTGCTTCATAGCATAGCTGTGTCATGAAGATAGTCTCATCGAGTTCTATATGTAAGAAAGATGTTTTCATATCTAAGTGAGCAACATGCATGGAGTTTTACTTCACAACTAGGAAAAGGCTTGATTAAAGTTAACTCCACACTTCCTTGTGTATCCTTTTACAATAAGTCTTATATTATACTTTACATGCTATCAATTCCTAATGTTATATGCTTTTTCTTAAACACACAGTTGAAATTGATTATCTTTTTTACCCTCTAGAGACATCACTAACACCTAGGTTTAATTCTTGCATAATGATTCAATTTTTAATGCAATAGCTCCAGCCTACTATACAAGACCAAACTTGTCAGATACTATCTCCTCAGCAATAGCGAGAGCATACACCACTAGATTCACTTTAGCATATTTGGATGATGGTTTGATCTATCTTCTTGGCTTATCTCTTATAAAAGAGCATGTCTCAACTATTATAGAAAATTGATCATATTGAATATCCTTTTGCAATATAGAATGAGCAATTTTTACATCTGAAAGCTGCTATAGGAAATAGATCATCTTGAATATCTTCCTAAGATGTAAATGAGCAATTTGTACCTCTGGTTTCACCTTCTTGATGGATCCATGTGTACCTATATCATCATGGTCTACATTGTCTCTTTCGGATTAATCATGAAAAACTCATTAAAACCACAATTTTTACTTGTAATAATCTTACATGCTTTCAGACACCATACCCTAAACCCTTGATACTAACAAGAAACTAAGGAATGTACACATATTTGACTTATGATCTAACTTCTCATAATTTATGTTCACACATATAGGACAACCAAATATTCTAAGTTTAGAAGTAATTGAGAATATTATTAGACCATATTTCATTCAAGTTTTTAATTGAATAGCTATAGATGGAGACCCAGTTACTAGGTAGCATGCTGTAGAAATAGTTTTGGTCCAAAAGTCCCAACGTAGTCTAGCATTTGAGAACGTATATTAGGTTTTCTCTATTAATGTTCAATTCATTCTCTCAACCATATTATTCGGTTGAAGCCTCCCAATCAACATATGGTGTTGTATATTACTACCTTATTTGTAGTATTGCTTGAAGTCATGGAGTAAAACTCCAACTATTGTCATTATGAAGTCATTTTATTTTCTTTCTAGTATGTTTTTCAAACATTTTCTTCCATTGCTTGAAAGTGGCAAAGACCTCACTCTTTTGCTTCAAAAAGTAAACCTAAACCCTTTTAGATAATTATCGCTGAAGGTTTATATTTACCAAGCACTTCTTTTTGAAGGTATTTGAGGTGGATCCTAAATATCATAAGGTATGTGTTCCTACATTTCTTTGATATAGTAAACACCTCTACTGAAACTAGTTTATTTCCATTCCCAAACACATAATGCTCACAAATGGTCAACTTACTGGTGTTATGCTCACATAGTCAAGCCTTATTTGCTCATAATAATAAGTCCTCACTTACTCATGTACCCTACCCTTAAATGCTATAGTTTTGTAATATCTGAATGGAAGTTGAGGATGATGAAACCATAGTCTCAACTAAAATTATAAAACCTTATAAAATATACAAGTGACCACTAATTGTTTGAACCTATATCACAACTAAGGCATCTCTAAAAACTTTTTGAGAATCATCTAAGCTAGTAAATTTGAATCAAGAGCACTAATGGATATAAAATTCTTTTTCATGACTAGAATGTATTGAAGTCCTAGCAATCCCATCTTGTATTCTAATTTTGGCTGTTTCCTTCTCAAAAACTTTGTAAACTACATTGTTGCCTATAAAAACTATTTCATTCCCTTGTTCATAAGTGGAGAACCATGCCGTAATGAGATATATGTGGAATGAATATATGATATTTATAATCTAAATAGCATTTGGCCTTAAACTATCAAGACTAACAAGTAGAAGACTATTATCATTGTTAGCCTCTATTACACTCGCTTAAGCTAGTTTACCCTTCTCCATATTTTTAAGTTTCTTCTTTTATTTCTATTGGAAATAATTTAACATAAATAATTATTTGATCCATATAAAATAAAATGGATGGTTCAATATTATCTTCTAATCAGTGAAAAATTCATGAATACCATCCTTGATCAAAGCTTGCCTACTAGCCATAGATTTCAAGTTTTTTAATTTGATTATCTCCCAAGCATAAACTCCACATTCTTTAATCTCAAGTGGCTTTCTCAATTTCTACTTTCCTCATGGGATTGCTACCACAGCTTCCACAAACTTACACACCTTAAACCTTTAGAGATAATTTGGTAATACTCCAAGAAAGATTGAGAGAGAAGAATTAGAGAAAGTATATTAAGAGAGTGAATACTCAAGTTGTGTCTAAAATGCTTAAGAAGAGGGCTTATTTATAGAAGCATTTTCGAAGAGTTTAATCCAACTAGGAGTCAATAGAGATATAGATAATGCTTATTCCACATAAGGGAGAATTATCTTCCTAGATATAGATGATTACTATCCTACACAAGGGAGAATTGTCCTTTTGTATATGGATAGGTGTTATCTATCCACATCTCCTCACAATGAGGAGTTTTAATCCAATAAGAACTATAATTCCTTCCAAATGTAGATAAGATCCATTCAAATATAGATGTCTATTAGATTAAGAGTCCAAGACCCGACCCAATTTGCAACATCTTTAACTTAATCTCTTCGAGCATCATACTCAAAACATTTCTCAATCTCACATATTTTTTTATATAGGGAATAAGGCATGCAACCAAGTGAGAAAAGTTATAATAAGCCATCACCAAACTAACATAAGCTTACAATTCCAAAAACTCGCTATGCATCTCAAACTATACGGTCGCACTAGATTAAGCATCTTTGATCCCTCAATAATAAGTACATCATACTTATATATTTTTAGTATGTATCTATGCTCATGACTATGCTAAGCACTTTTGACTTAGTTGACCGACCTATGAGCCATGGGCAAGTGTGCGTTGCCAACTTAGTTTTTTCTCCGTTTCTCATGCCAATTCACTTAGTCTTGATAGCTGTCCTATTTATACATCAATAGACCAAATTAATCATGGACATCGAAAATATGCTAAAGTGGCATCATCGAGCTTACACTTCATGACATGATCTAGAGTCCCAAAGGATACAAGAAATAATAAGGGCTCACATAATGACAAAGCAGGGGCCCATTCTGTCACTCTCTTTCATAGGTTGCCACAAAGCACATGTAGTATAAATACATATTATGATGGAGTTCCCACTTAATTTAGGCATGTCATACTCTTAACAACATACAAACCTTAGTCTACTCGCTATTTAAGCGCCTGACTTGCGCAACACTAGACAAACACTTCCAAAATGCTTTTTAGTAGTTCCCATGTTTGGCTATCAACAGGCTTTGTAAAGTTGGATACACTCCATAATCGATCAAATATGATTCTATCTTAGCTCTAAGCTAAGGCAATTTTCAGTTATATACATGTTTCTTAACCTTCCTCACTACTCCAAATGCGAAGGTGATCATTCGCATATCTCTTAACTATGCAAAAAGGTCTCTAAGTCTCATCCTGCTTGCTATCAAAGCGCCAAGGCGATTACCCATCTGAGTAGGCCAATTTAAGCTTTGTGATACTTATATTTCACAAGTACAATACCAACACATCATTAGCATGCAAACATGACTCATTAATCAAAATATGTTCGCACAGGCCATAAATCTTTATTAATATAATCCCCTAATACAATATGCCTTTAGAGAATGATTCTATATAAAGGCTTGAAAAAAGGTTAAGCGATCACATCACTTGTAGAAATATGGCCAAGAATAATACACAATACTTTTCATTGATGAAACAATATTTGGTATAAGTATGCTTTAGCACGCTAACAAAATTTGGTGCTTAAAGCATACAAAGTAGCTTCATTATCACAAAAAATAATGATAGCACCATAGACATGTATCATCTCTCGAAGTATCAAACCAAATAGTCTTCAACAAACTTAGATCAATTCACTTAGACATCTAGAATCTACTTGATAGCATCACAATATTTGCGTCAAGGATCACTTTAACATCAATTCACCATTAGTAAGCACAAAACTAGTTGAGTATACATATAATATAATTCCAAAGTTTCTCCAGTGCTTACTTAAATAATGCTTGCTAGCCTTTCTTTTTTTTTTTTTTGTTCAAATTTAAGGCATTTCTACTAAGAACATAATCATAACCATGAAGTGTCAACAGGATGAAACATATATAGTTACTCTTAGAGCAAACTTGAAAGTACCATTAAATGATCATGATGTCTGGACACCAAGTGTGCATCTTTCTATCCTATGCCCATCTCAAAAGGACAACCACGTTTAAGTGACGGCATTTTAGGGCTGGCTAGGAAACTCACAAGTTGATAAAAGAGCAACCAAGTAAATTCATTAACAAACCTTTAGAGAAAAGTATCCTCATGCCCCAACCAAAACCCATCCAACTTTATAGGAGGATATTAGGTTATCAGGTAGGCTTTGTTGGATTTTATGTCATTCAACCTATTAAAGAAAAGCTTGCTAGAATTCTATCATCAATTAAGAGAACCATAGCACAAGGATCAAATCCATATCTTTTTTTAGTCTGTTTCTGATGCACATGATCCTCACATAGAGGTAAGTACAGAGCATAATCAAGACTTTAGATAAGAAGACTAGCAAAAGATCAGAAAGTATGTAAGCTAAGGCTTTGAAAAGATTATGGATGAACTATGAAGTAAATTAGAAGACTATGTATATGTGTAAGGACATGAGGTTTTATTCAATCTAAACTTCAAATAGAACTCAGCTTTATTGAACTTGAACCAAGCTTTTAAACCTAACTCAGCTTGATCACAAAGTAGAGTACAATGCCCTATTTATAGGCTTGGAACTCAAAGGACTTCATAGTTGATTGGAATAGTCTTTGGAGTCCAAGATAGCTATTCTTATCTACGGACACTTGTCACCTACTTGTGGTTACAACACATGACTCTAATGGATATGTGTCATCTTACTAAATATAGTAATGCACACATGTCATGATAAAAAACCTAGAAAAATAGAAGGATATATGTGAAGCTAACTAATTTACAACACTAAAACATGTATCACACAACTACCTAGCTTTATTACAAATCAAGGACACATGTTAAAATAGGAGGACACATGTCACCTTATAGCTATGCATGTATAGACTTTATTTGCTGACTTTATCTACACTACTTGGCTTGATATCACCTTTTTCATGATTGTCCTTAGGAATTGTGACAGTTATGATAATCTAGGACCATGGGATTATACAGAAGAGTCTAAATCTTTCCAGTTAATTCTAACGTCACGAGTTGGTTCTAGATCTACTTTTGGTATCCATCTGAACTTATCATCCTGAAAAGGATCGATGCCACATGAGATGTTGATGAGCAATAACTTAGAAGGGTGCATTGGCACCTAGTTCATGTAATAGAGATGCTTGTATAATACCTTTTGTTTTTCATGGTTGCGATCAAGTGATCCTGGGAGAGTTTTCCATAAGTAGTAGTAGGATGATAGATGTGGTTCTACTGCTTGTCCTATGTAATATGATCTATGAAATATAATGATAACTTGTACTTCTAATCCTATTTGTTCCTGAATAGCTTCCTGGAGTAATTGTATCCAAGTTTCTATGTAATCAAACCATAGCAAGAAAACCCATAGCAAAGATAGTTCATTTTGTTCATCACACGTGTACTAGACCATTTTGTGAGGAGACATTTGTGTTGCAAAATAATATAGCATTGCTATGCACTATAGGTACCACAATCCACCTTCTGGCAAATAAATAATGGAGGACAATGATGAAAAAGAATGGTAATCCAGATAAAAATAGGCTTTATCAGGACTATAATTAATAGCATTTAAAAATTTTACAAGATAAAGAAAGAGATTATTCCTTCTATAATCTTTAACGCCATTGCGGTTTGGAATGCTTTATTAGATATAGAGTGGCTGAAAAAGTATTTGTGGACTTATTTGATAAGGATGAGGCTATTAGGATAATGGGAATAGTTTTTCTAGTGGAAATAAGATGGATGGATTTTGGTTTAGAGAGTAGGTCAGGGATGAGATCAGCATGTCCTTTGATGTGTCTCATGGTGAATTAGTACTTAGATAACTAGTCTTTGAGCTTTAACAATTGTGGTTTTAGGACTCCTTTGTTCTTGAACTCCATGATCCTTGAGAAAAAGGAGTTATCCATCTGTATAGTAAAATGATGTCTAATAGGGTGTAACTCAAGTTTTTTGAGGCCATACGTGATGGCAAGAATTTATTTGTAGACCATGTGATAATGTTTGTTTACTTTTTTGAATTATCTATTAGCATGTTTACAGTAGTATTGCTTTTCATCAATCTCTTCAATGAGTATGGCTCCCTAAAATTTATCACTGGTACCCATTTGTTAGATTCAGTTGCTTGTGCTGGGAATCTTCAAAGTTGGTAGATCTTGGTAGATCTCCTTAAGCTTCTTAGCAGTTGTTGTATGCTCTTCTCCTCAAGAAAGGGCATGTTTTTATAGCATTTTGGATAGCTGGCTAGTATACTTAATATAATCAATGATATTGAGAAATTACTGGACCTCCTTAAGAGTAAAGTTTTTATTTAGAAAGTTGATGAGTTTTTGAGTGATATATGGGCCAAGTTGGTAATGACCATTTGAGAATTTCACCTTAAGGAATTTGATATTGGGTTGCTTAATAAAGTTTTTCTTTTCTGAGAGCATAATTCCATAGGCTTGAACTAGATCCAAGAACTGTTGTAAAAGGTTCTCATGGGTCGGCTCTTGGGAGGATAATAAGATATCATTAATGTAGACCAATGTACTATATAGGATATGCTCAAATATCTCCATCATCGTCTTTTGGAATAATAATGGGATGAATTTGAGTCTAAATGGCATGATTGTCCATTGATATTGAGCACTTGGAATATAGAAGGCTATCTTGTATTGGTCTTTTGAGTCAAAGCCTAGTAGCTAAAATTCTGCTTTTAGATCAAATTTAAAGAATACCTTAGCTTAAGCTAGATATGAGAACAACATTTGAGTCTTTGAAAGATGAAGCTTATCATCTTGCAATAAGTGATTTAAGGACTTACAATCAGTGACGAGTCTCTTCTTGCCTTTGATTTGTTCAGAGCATTTGTTCACATAGAATGTTAGACAAGCTCAATTGGATTTTGCTAGTTCTATCAATCCTAATGTAAGGAGTTAGTTGCATTCTTTTTTGGCAAAAGCAAGGTCATCTAGAGTCATTCTAGGATGAGTAGCCTTTGTAGGGTTGGCATCTTCATTTAACTTGAAAAGGAGCTGAATGAAAAAATTAGGATTCTTCCATAAGGGATGAGGAAGGTTGAAATCTGTATGCGACTTTACATAGCATTGCTAGAGTTTCTGGACAAACTTAACATATTGTTTAGGAGCATTAGTAAGAGCGTAAATCTTCTGAATATTTGTGAAAGGTTGGAAGTTCGTTTTGAACTTGATGCCCATAGGAAAAACTTGGAGTCTTTGGGCTTTGTAGTATAGATCAAATTTGATAAAAAGATCTTTGCCACGAAGCTTGCTACCAAGGACTTGCATCCATATTGCATATTCTAGGAAGAATTGAATTATAATAGGCATTTTGCAAATTAGAGTGTCTTGAACCTCTGGCCGTCTATAGCATGGAAATATTCATAATGAGGTTTCTAGGCATTTTTTTGAAGGATTTCTAGATTTATCACCTTTATCCATGAATCCAATTGCTTTGATAAGCTTATCAAATTTTAATGAAAGAATATGTATCGTACATGAGAAGAAGGAACGGTCTCCTAGAGAATAGAATTAGCTTGGAGCATATATATAGGCATATAATCTTCAGGTTCAGATTCTTCAACTAGGGATGCCTTCTTGATGGCAAACACCATTTCTTCTATTTGTTCCTCTTATTCAGAGTACAATAATTTAATACTTGTGTTCGATAGAGTTGTACTTGAATATTGTAGAACCTGAGGCATCATGCCGATGGACTTATTTATTTTATTAGGGTAATTTTTTGCAAAGTGCTCCTTTTTCCCACAAAGGTAGCAGCGGTCAGTGTTCTTTTTCCTAAAAGCCTTTCTTTTGAAGAACCTTAAGCATTTTTTCTTTTTCTTTTTTGATTTCTTGAGGCTTGGTCTTTTGGAGAAAGAACATGAACACCTCTTTCTGCCTTTACACTTTATCTCCATATAGGATTTGTTGTAGGCCTTTTTCAAGATAGATCTGTTATTTTGAAGTTCTTTGAAGAAGTTTTGTTGCTCGCAAAGCTTGTCAAGTTCTACAAGGGTTATTTAATGAATTTATCCAAGTCCTATATGAGCCATATCTTTTCTTATGGCAAGGATCATCCTTTGGAGCTCAAGCTAGATTTCTTTAGGAAGTGATGCAAGGAAAACAAGTTTCACATTTAGGTTGTTAGATCCATTTAGCATGTAGAATAGCTTGGACATCTTTTGGACATGGAAGTAAAGATCCTTCATCTTGAGAAAGTAGCATCTCATAAAGAAGTAATCTTGTTTTGCCATTTTACTTACGAGAGAGACATCTTTAATGAATTCTTGATGGATTTCTCCTAAGGTAGTTGTTAGATTATTGACATGGTAGAGCTGCATTTATTTGTATTCTCAAAGACTCTGGAACTAAACTCTGAGAGTACCTATATATTTAGATGTAAATTCTCTTAGAATAGTTTACAAGTTGGCTCTTTCTCTTGTGAGTGGTAGATCAATCCAAGCAACAAAGGAATAGAGTCTATCTCTCTTTTCAGATATAGGGATGTCATCAAAGGTGAACCATGGACTATTTTCTAATTTAGTGAAAGAATTCTCCATGGGCAAGGTTATTATCGGTTTGGTGTCTTAATGTGATTCTGTCTCAAAGTTTGAACTTTTAGCAGCCTATTTTTCTCTCTACTACCTTGATCCTATCTTGGATGCCATTAGCATAGATGTTGTATCAGTAAGCTTTATTTCTGAATCTTTATCAAAATCACCATTAGAGGATTCTTCATGAGATACCTTGAATATGCTATCTAAATCCATAGTAATGAGCTTTTCCTTCTTAGAATCTTCTATGGCCATATATTCTTTAAGATGTGGTTGATCTTCTTACATTACTTTGAAGGAGGAAAGCAGAGAGGAAGATACAAGGGCTTTCTTTTTTTCTTCAACTAAGAATTTTGATTTAGTAGGTTCTGGAGAGGATGTTCTTTTTTTTTTTTTTTTGAAGGCTAGAGGTTATAAAGAAGTGTTTTAAGTAATTTAGTAGTAAGGTTGGAAGAGATTGTTGATAAGAGAGTTGACTAGTATAACTGGGATAGAAAGGTTGTATCATGCTTTGCTTATCAGCTTCAATCTGATCAAGCTAGGCTTTGAGTTTTCTTATCTCAATTTTTTTTGGTAGAACTCCTCACCAAATTTCTTTTGATCTAAGAGAAGATGGAGGTCTCTATCAAGAGTGCGTACCTTATTCACATGGTCATCATGAAATTTCTACATTTTGAAAGCCAGACTATCAACTTTAGCTTTAGTGGAGTGTCCTTTAGAGATAACTTGCTCCATCTTACTATCAAGATCTTTTGGGACCCTATTTTGTGCTTTGGAATTTGCGGTTTGCTAGTTGAGAACCTCTTCAGTCTGTGTGAGAGGCTTTATTCTTCCACCACTATCAATTCCTATCAACTGTGCATAAAACTTTGATGGTGTATGATTGGAATTACCGGTTTATCTCTTTGTTGGTGGGAAGTCTTGTTCATAGTGGAACACATGCATGATTGAACAACTAAAGAGGGAAGAAGGGTACCTTTTGTAGCTTGCATTCTGCAATTGATACTTCATTCTTTTTGTATTTGTGTAAGGCCTTTTTCATAGCAAGGCAACGGTTAAAGCTGTGGTGGCTCAACATTTGGATCTTCTGGTTCTTGAGGTTAGCAACAGTTTCTCTTGAAGATTTTTTCTTTTTTCTTTCTTCTTTCTTATCATGACGTTGGTTGGAATCTTTATCTTCATCATTAGAGTCGCATTCACCACAAGAGCATCTATGTCCCAAATAAAGTGTCCATTGATCTTATCTATGTAAATGGCTCTTCTATTTAGATCAAAACCACCTAAAGGAATGTAGAGGTCTTTAGCCTGTGCAGGATTTGGTGCAACTATCATCTATTAAAAGATGACACCTGATGGTCCTTCATTTTTTTGGATGTCAAAGATGAGTTTTACATGTCCACCACTAAGTCTTTGGAATTCGAAGCTAGAGGACTTCACTATCTCATAAGTCTGGTGTAATGATTCATAATTAGTGTTCCATTTTATAGGAATGAGCTTCTTAAGTTCCTTTCTTTCGAGCTGTCAACTGTGGGAACGTTTTGTGTTGAACTAGCCAGGACTACTAGAGCACCATGTGTTTGTTGATTTTGTAAATAAAGGCTATCATTTTGCAATTTATACGCTATTCGGTGATGAAGAGTTCCATACCAGCATATATAACTTGCTTAACACCTGAGATTTGTACTTGGACTTGAAGAGTCGTTGGAAGGTAGCGATCATCTAGAGACATAATGTAATTTAGAATGAATGTCACCGTAACTCTCTCGACAATAAAAGTGGTCACTACTATACTAATTACATCATTTTGAGACTCAGTGAAGTAGGTGTCAAGGAGTAATATTCTCGTCGAAACTAGCATTTCTCCATGGCGTGAAAAAAATAAGACGATGACTCCAAGATGAAGATGGGTGTAACCTTTCTTTTTCTAACTAGATATAAATTTCGTTGGAATAGAAAGGGTCACATATTGTTCTCCTTTGGGGGATCTGAGCACATACTGGTCTATTTTGGAATACTGTACATATTCTTTAATGTGAGGTTAGGACTTGATGAGAGCTTTGATGCTTTTAATATCTTGAGGGAAGGACCTTTTTTTCCTATAAATATTGTAAGGACTTATAAAAGGTGGAACTACTTGCTCTACAGTGGCATGAAAATAGTAGGAAGAGAAGGTTCACATATAGGCTAAGCACCGAGAGAATAGACAACTAGAGAAACTATACATCCATAACCATAGATTCCCAAAATACTATAGTAAATTTACTTCAAGTTTTTTCTACTCTTTCTTTACCCAAACATTTTGCAAATAAAATAGCATACCTTGTATAATAAGCTACCATCATTGAAAATGCCATTGTAGAGAAAGTAGTTCCACCTCTTATAAGTCCTTACAAAATTTATAGAAACATAGGGTCATTATCTCTAGGTGTTAAAAGAATCAAAGCTCTCCTCAAGTCCCAACCTCAAATCAAAGTATATGTACAATCTTTCAAAATGGACCTTAGTGTGCTCAGATTTTCCAAAGGAAAACAATATATGACCCTTTCTATTCCAATGGAGTTTATATTTAGTTTAAAATAGTAAGGTTACCACTCTTAATGCCGAGAGTGTTATGGTGATGTTCTTCCCAAATTACATCATGTCTTTTGATGATCCCTACCTTCCAACAACACTTAAGGTCTAAGTCCAAGTCTTAGGTGCTGAGCAAGTTGGACTTGTTGGTATGGCAACTTTTCATCTCCAAATCATGTATAGATTTCAAAACCACATCTTTGATTTAGTAAATCAAGGAACACATAATGTTTTAATTGTACTTAGTAGTTTAGGATATAAAATTACCACAATTGCCCAGATACTGAGACAATTGGAAACCTAGATACTGAGACAATTGGAAAGAAAAGAACTTGAGAAACCTATGCCCACAGAATGGGTTACTAATTATGAGTCATTACACCAAACTCATGAGACAGTGAAGTCCTCTAGCTTCTAATTCCAGAGACTTAGTGGTGGATGTGTAAATACCATATTTGACATCTAGAAAGATGAAGAACCATCAGGCGTCATCTTTTAACAGATGAAGGTTGTAACAGTTGCTACACAAGCTAAAGACCTCTATATTTCTCTAGGTGGTTTTGATCTAAATAGAAGAGTTGCTTACATAGATAAGATCAATGGACGCTTTATTTGGGACATGGATCTCTCAAAGTGTGGCCTAGGATGCTCTTGTGATGAATGGGACTTTGATAATGAAAATTTATATTCCAACTAACATCGTAGACAACAAAAGAAAAAGGATAAAATCTTCAAGAGAAACTGTTGTTGACCTCAAGAAGGCCTTGCACAGCTTTAACCATTGCTTTGCTATGAAAAAGGCCTTACACAAATACAAAAAGAAAAAAGTATTGAATGTAAAATGCAAGCTACAGAAGGTATTCTTCGTTTCTCTCCAGTTGTTCAATCATGCATAACGTTCTAATATGAACAAGACTTCTCACTAATGGAGAGATAAGTTGACAATTTCAATCATACACCACCAAATCCTTATGTAACGTTGATGGGAATTGATAGTGATGGAAGAATGAAGCTTTTCAAGTAGGCTGAAGAGGTTCTCAATTAGCAAACCACAAACGCCAGAGCATAGAATAGGATTCGAAAAGATCTTAATAGTAAGATGGAGCAAGTCATCTATAAAGTACACTCCAGTAATGCTAAGGTTGATAGTTTGGGTTCCAAAATATAGAGATTTCATGATGACCTTGTGAATATGGTATGCACTTTTGATAGAGATCTCCATCTTCTCTTTGATCAAAGGAAATTTGGTGAGGAGTTCTACCAAAAAGAAGCAAAGATAAGGAGACTAAGAGCCCAACTTGACCTGATAAAAGCTGATAAGCGAAGCGTGATATAATCCTTCTATCCCACTTATGTTAATCAGCTCTCTTATAAATAATCTCCTCCAACCTCACCACCAGATTACTCAAAACACTTCTTTATGACCTCTAGCCTTCCAAAAAAGAGAACATCCTCTCTAGAACCTACTAAATCAAAATTCTTAGTTGAAGAAAAAGAAAAAAATAGAAAGCCCCATTGTCTTCCTCTTTCCTATCTTCCTTCGAAGAAAAGTAAGAAAATTAACCACATCCTAAAGTATATATGGCCATGAAAGATTCCATAAAAAAAGAGCTCATTACAATGGATTTAGATATCTTATTTAAGTTATCTCACAAAGAATCCTCCAATGGTGATTATGATAAAGATTTAGAAACAGAGCTTGCTGATATAACCTCTATACTGATGGCATCTAAGACAAGATTAAGCCAAGAAAGAGAAGAACATGCTATTGAAAACTTTGATTTTAAGATTGAGTTACATTAGGACACCGAACTAGTAATGACCTTGCTGTGGAGTATTCTTTCTATAAACTAGAAAATGGTCTATGGTTCACTTTGATGATATCTCTATGTCCAAAAGAACAAAAAGACTCCATTCCTTTGCCATTTAGATTGATCAACAGTTCACAAGAGAAGGATCCAACTTGTAGACTATTCTAAGAGAATCTGCATCAAGATTTACAAGTACTTTCAGAGATTAGTTCTAGTATCTTGAAAAATACAAGCAAATGTAGTTCTACTAAGTCAATAATCTAACAACTATCCTAAGAGAAATCCACCAAGAATTCATTAGAGATGTCTCTCTCATAAGCAAAGTAGCAAAATAAGATTACTTCTTTATAAGATGCTACTCTTTCAAGAAGAAGGATCTTGACTTCCATTTGCAAAGGATGTCCTAGCTATTCTGTATGTTAAATGGATCTAACAACCCAAATCTAAAGCATGTTTTCTTCGTATCACTTTCCTAAAGAAATCCGGCTTGAGCTCTAATGGATGATTCTCGCCACAATAAGAGATATAGCACATATAGACCTTAGAGAAATTCATCAACTAACTCTTGCAAGCTTTGCAAGCAGCATAACTTCCTCAAAGAACTTCAAGATAACAAATCTATCTTGAAGAAAGATTGTTACAAATCTTACTTGGTGAAAAATGTAAAGGCAGAGAAAAGTGTTCCTATTCTTTCTCCAAAAAACCTGGCCTCAAGAAATTTAAAAAGAAAAAGAAGAAGTACATGAGATTTTTCAAAAAGGAAGCCTTTTAGGAAAAGAACACTAATCACCTGATCACCACTACTTTTGCAAAAAAAAAAATGGGCACTTTACAAAAAATTTCCCTAGTAAGTGAAAAACGTCCGTCCACATGATGTCTCAAGTTCCACAATGTTTAGGTACAACTCTATTTGATATAGATGTTGAATCATTATACTCTGAACATGAGGAACAAACAAAAGAATTGGTGTTCGCCATCCAAGATCGATTTTCATATGATAAAGAGGCATCCCCAATTAAAGAATCCAAACCTAAAAATTATTTACCTATATATTGCTCCAAGCCAATTTCGTTCTTCAGGAGACCATTCCATCTCCTTATGCTACAGTACATATTCTTTCATCAAAATATAATAGGCCTATCAAAACAATTATATTCATGGATACTGGTGCAATGAGAACCATGATGAATCTAGAAATCATTCTAGAAAATGCCTAGTAACCTCATTATGAAAACTTTTAAGCTACAGACGGCTAGAGGATCAAGATATCCCTAATAAGCAAGAAGCCTGTTGGAATTTAATTTTTCCCTAATTGTACTATATGGATACAAGTCCATGGTAGCATGTTGCATGGCAAAGATATTCTTATTTGATTTAATCTATACTAAAAAGCTCAAAGACTCCAAGTTTTTCTTATGAGCATCAAGTTCAAAAGGAATTTCTAGCCATTCACAACTATTCAAAAGATCTATGCTATTACTAATGCTCCTAAACAATATGCTGAGTTTGCCCAAAAACTCTAATGGTAATGTGTAGAGTCACATGCAGATTTCAACCATCCTTATACATTATGGAAGAATCCTAATTTTTTCATTTAACTCCCATTCAAGTTGAATGAAGATGCTGACGGTATGAAGGCTACTCATCCTAGAATGACTTTAGATGACCTTACCTTTGCCAAAAAGGAATACAACCAACTCCTCACATTAGGATTGATCGAACAAATGAAATCCAGTTGGGCTTGTCCGGTATTCTATGTGAACAAGTGGTCTAAACAAGTCAAAGGCAAGAAGAGACTTGTCAATGATTGCAAGTCCTTAAATCACTTCTTGCATAATGATAAGTTTCCTCTTGCAAAGTCCTAGTTGCTATTCTTATATCTAGCCTAAGCTAAGGTATTCTCTAAATTTGATCTGAAAGTAAGATTTTAGCAACTTGGCATAAACCCAAAAGACTAATACAAGATGGCCTTTTGTATTCTAAGTGCTCAATACCAATAGACAATTATACCATTTGGACTCAAAGTCACCCCATCATTATTCCAGAAAATAATGACGAAGATATTTGAACCCATCCTACATAATATACTGGTATACATTGATGATATCCTGTTCTTCTGCTAAGACAAGTTGGCCTATGAGAGTCTTCTACAATAGTTCTTGGATCTAGTTTCGACCTATAGAATTATGTTCTAAGAAAATAATGCTTTATTGGGTAGCTCAGTATCAAATTCCTTGGGATGAAATTTTCAATTGGTTATTGCCAGCCTAGCCACGTATCACTCAAGAACTCCTCAAGTTTCCAGATAAGAACTTTACTCTTAAGAAGGTCCAACAATTTCTCAATATCATTAATTGTATTAAGGATTCCCTTCCTAAGTTCTCTAAGTGTACTAGCCAGCTTTCTAAAATGCTAAAAAAAATGCCATCTCTTGGATAGATGAGCAAACAACAACTATCAAGAAGTTTATGGGTATCTGCCAAGATCCACCACCTTTGAAGAGCATAGGTACGACATCAAAAAATTTAAGTTCCATGTTATTGGACATCATTTTACTACACAGATGGATAACTTCTCCTTCCCGAGGATCATGGAGTTTAAGAATAAGGGAGTCCCAAAGCCACAATTGTTAAGGCTCAAAGATTAGTTTTCTAACTACCAATTTATGATGAGATACATCAAAGTAGATGTTAATCTCATCCCTGATCTACCCTCTAGGCCAACATTTATCTATCTTATTTCCACTACAAGAACTATTCCCATTATCCTAATGGCCCCATCCTCATCAAATAAGTTCACAAATATTCTTCTAGCCACTTTTTTATTTGATAAAGCTTTCTAAACCCTTAATGGTGTTGTAGATTTTGCAAGGAATAATCTTTTCCTTTATCTTGCAAAGTTTTTAAGTGCTATTAATTATAGTTCTAATAAAGCTTGCTTTTATCCAAGTTATCTATTCTTATGTTTTCCAACATTGTTCTCCATCATTTCTTTGCTAGAAGATGGATTATGGTACCTATGGAGCATAGTAGTACTATATTATTTGCAACACAAATGTCTCCTCACAAGATGGTCCAATTCTTGTGTGTTAAAAAAAATGAACTATCCTTGCTATGGGTTTTCCTGCTATGGTTTGATTCCATATAAAATTAGTTACAATTATTCCACAATGCTGTTTAAGAATAAGCAAGAACAGAAGTACAAGTTATCATTATATTTCACAGACTATATTATATAGGACGAGCTACAAAGCCACATCCATCATCCTATTACTACTTATGGAAAACTCTCCTAGGATCACTTGATTACAACCATGAGATAGTACGGCATTGTACAAGCATCTATGTTACATAAACAAGGTGCCAACGCACCCTTTTAAGCCATTGCTCTTCAACACCTTATGTGGCATTGATCCTTTTTAGGATGATGAGTTCAGATACATACTAGAACTAGATCCAAAAGTAGGTTAAGATATTGTAATCAACTGGGAAGATTTTGGACATTTCTAGATGATCCCATGGTCCCAAGATTACCATGACTATTGTAATTCTCAAGAATAATTTTGAAAAGTGTGATAGCAAGACCAGTAGCATAGATAGTCAGAAAATCAAGTTTATCCATGCATAGCCATAAGGTGACATATGTCCTTTTGTTTTGACAAATGTCCTTAAGTTATAATAAGGCTAGGTAGTTGTGTGACATGTGTCCTAGTGTTGTAAATTAGTTGGTTTGACATGTGTTCTTATGTTTTTCTAGGTGTTTTATATTGTGACATATGCCCATTGCTATATTTGGTAAGATGACATGTGTCCATTAGGGTCATGTGTTGTAATCATAGGTTGGCGACAAGTGTCCCCAGAAAAAAGTAGTTATCTCTAACTCTAATGGACTATTCCAATCTACTATGAAGTACTTTGAGTTTTATGCCTATAAACAAGACATTTTGCTCTATTTTGTGATCAAGCTTAGTTCAGTTTGAAGTTTAGATTGAATAAAATCTCATATCCTTACAAATATACATGGCCTTCTAATTTATTTCATTGTTCTTCCATAGTCTTTTCATGGCCTTAGCTTGCATATTTTTTGATCGTTTGCTGGTCTTTGCACTTGTCTTTATTTGAGGATCCTATGCATTAGAAATAGGCTAAAGAAAGAAGTAGATTTGATCCTCGTGCTACGATCCTCTTAGTTGATGGTGGAATTCTAACAAGCCTTTCTTTAATAGGCTGAATGAGAGAAAATCCAACAAAGTCTACCTGATAGCCTAATATCCTTGTATGGAGTTGGATAGGGCTTTGGCTAGGGCGCGAGGATACCTCTCTCTAAAAGTTTGTTAATGAATGTATTTATTTGCTTTTTTATCAACTTGTGAAGCTCCCGATTAGATCATCGTTAAGCCTATTAAGAGATAGCTTGTCATAATCAATAGCAACACTAGTTGAACAACAACTTAAGTTACAAATGGAGGTTTTTAAGCCATAATCTTGCTTCTTTTACCCTACTACTTGAATTTGTTGGATGATCCACATAGATCTCTTCGTCTATTTCTCATTTGGATATGTCCATTCAAATCAACTAAGACAAACTTAGACGAAAGTAGTGATAATAGATAGTGAGGGTGAAAAGAGAAAAATCTCTCCACTTAGGGAGAATATTTTCTGCTTCTTTGTGCTTTACATATGTTAATCAACTCATTTGCTTTGATCTTAAGAAACCACATATTTCTAATGATCTTACATTTGGAGATTGATCAACTAGCTCTTAGACTTTGTTCTTAGCTAGCGAACTCACTTTCTCCTTTATATAAGCTATCTAAAAAATGAGTGCCTATTTAAGGATCTTTCAACTCATATAATTCAAGACTCATTTAGACTTTACATATGATCTAATAAATCCTCCTCAAAGGAAATATTTTTATGTGACTTAATCTTTTTCATTTTCTCCAATATGGTGTTTATCACTTTGTTAGAACATACCTTGTCAATTCCTTTAGGTGCATATAATAAATTTTGGCTTGCAACCATTTTACAGAAATTGGAGAATGCATTTTGAGACTTATATTTTCATGATATAATATACAACCAAGAATTATATCTCCTTAGGGGATATAAGATCAATTTGCACTATAAATCTAGCTTAACTAGAAGTATTTGACTGCTTAATTTTCACAAGCCCATTTAGCTGCAAAGTGTTTGGAGTCACTTCTTAACTTGCACCACTATTTTCCTTTAAATACTTGTCCAACTATTTAGAGATAATATTCTCACTTCCTATTAGTACATTGATCCTCCATGTTCATGCCCCAATTGATTCTCTACCTTTCCAAATTGCTTTAACAAACTTAGTGCTTTTGATTGGTGAGAAAGGGTTTGTAGTAACTAATAGCAAGAAAGTTAAAAAAAATACAATGCACTATTTGGTGTCTCTCATTCATAAGTTTGCACTCAATTTTAGTGGTCTAGCTTTGAGGATAAGTGATCCTTTTTCATGTTCCAACAGGTCTTTCCTGCTAGAAAAGTTTTTGAAAATGGAGATTGACCTTAGCGTGTAAGCCTAACATCTTCTAGCTATCATGGTCATTTTCCTAATTAACATGCCAAAAAATAAATAAAGAACTATTGAAAATACTAGCTTAATTACATCTTAAATAAAAGATGGACAAACTACATTCAACTAATGTCTCACAAGTGCTTCGGTTCAAAAGACCATATAAGATAATTAGTGCCTTGTGCACATCTCTAATTAGTATCTCACATCTATTATTAAGTTTGGAGGAATCAGGCTCATGCTTGCTAAGCTTGAGGTATTAGTCATAATACCTTTTTTTTTTTGCACAATTTTCAATGTATGGCTGCATAATACTTGAACATAGTCTATATTTTTGCTCAATCTCCAACCACATGTCAAGTGTTGCTAATATCTTCTATCCGACAACGAGAGTTTTGGAAACACTAGCAAACAAAGGAATGAGAGAGCTTTGAGAGTCAAACTTCATTTTAGTACTATTACGAGTGACGTAAACCAACTCAAAAGTTTCCTGCACTTAACATTTGTTGATATTTTAATTAATTCCATTATTGTAGTGATAAATGACTCTGTTGGATCAATTTATGATTTTGGTGTTTCTATTTGCTTTTGTCTAGCTTATCCTTGATTGTGCCAACATCATCTTAATGGTTAGCATAAGTGATAAATGCAATTACTTGACTATCCAAATCAGCCTCAATTTGGTGATTTTGTGAAAAAAAAATATGATTAATGGCACAAGCTAAACTTATCCATAAATCTGCTCAAATGGTGATTGAGGACAATTGAACCTTTTATTATGAGTGAACTCTTACTGCAAGTAGAGCTCAAATTCTCCAGTTAGATTTTCTTGTTTGCAGATTAAACAATTTTACAATGTAAACTTAAATTTTGATCCATTCATTGATTGTTAGCGTTTAAATCATGACAATTTTTGGCAACCTGTCCATTTTTCATATTAAATTAACTTGAAATTAAAACTGGTGAGGTGGTCTAAGATTAATAAAATTAATTGCACAAATAGGTGCTGCATAATATTTTATTCTAGATCCGAGTAAATTAATTATTACTCCTTTATGTCCATCGAAATTGAAAATTTGATAACTCAGGCTAATAATCATTTCTCACTGAGCTAAAAAGAATAATAAAAATTTATTGATCCTGAATAAAATAACAATTGTTCAAATAAATATGCATGCCATTAGTTAAATATGAAAATATAATAATGATAATAACCCCACTTGGGCTACATTGACATTTGGTGCTTCGTTTTGAGATCATTTGGCATGATAGTAATTGACAAAAATATCCCCTTAAAAGAATTGATATCCAATTCTAAAATAAATTGTTCTAATAAATGCATACCTCAAAATATTAAAATATTTCATTGATTTAAGGACTACTACATCAATTTAATCATAATGAAATTGGGGATACTATCATTGCCGCAAACTATCTCCCATGAAAATAATAAAGCTCAATTTACATGAGCACCCAAATGTCAATATCTATGCATGCATAGTATAAAACATCCCACTTGAATAGTCTCAATTGCATCATATAAATAATTACGAAGTTGCACTAGAGCATGCAATTCATAAAAATATTGTAGAGCAATTTATCTAATGATCAACCATAGAGAGGAAGATAGAGCATATCTTTCCATATGCGTATATAAACATAATTTTGACCCATATATATTTGTGTGCAACCTTTATGTGCAAATATCCCAAAAAATATTTTCGATTAATTCCCAATGAAATTAATAAATTAAAATAATTGGGTAAAAAAAATATATGTCATATCTTATGCTTGTTCTAGGTGCATAATTTATTCTTTTGAATAATTTATCACATTCTACAAAATGATATAAATATTATAATAATCATCACAAAAACTAATTCTATTTTAGCCAAAAGAATTTTCGCTAGGAATTCAATTTTCAAGCTAAAACTTCAAGAAAATCATATCTATCTCATTTCAAATTTGTTTTTGATGAGTAATATACCTTTTTGAACCTTGTTCAATACTCTACAAGATAATCTAAACAACTTACAGAAAAACAAAAATCTAACTTTGAAAATTTTAATTTAAGAAAATGATTCTTAATCTTAGATTCATTTTTTCTCTCAAACTATCTATCTATTTATCACCAAAATTTAACCACATGATACACATGCCAAGTTTTACATATGGTGAAAAATTCAAGCCAAAATCTCATGCTATAAAAAATTTTGAATTTTAAGCATAAAATAATTTCATGAAATTTGATCAAATCAATAGGTGAGAATGAGCCCTTTTAGCTCTGATACCATTGTTGGAAATATAATTGCACATAAACAATTATTTGATCCATATAGAAAAAAATGAATGGTTCAATATTACCTTGTAATCTTTGGAAGTTTCACGAATACTATCCTTAATCGAAGCTCACCTACAAGCCATAGGCTCCACGTTTCTTGATTCGATCATCTCTAAACTATGAATCCACATTCTTTGATCTTGAGTGGCCTTCTCAATCTCTATTCACCTTGTGGGATTGCTACCAAAGCTTCCACAAATTTACACACCTTAACCCCTTGGAGACAATTTGGTGATACTCCAACGAAGATTGAGACAAAAGAATATAGATAGAGTGAATTCTTAAGTTGTATCTCAAACTGTTAGAAAGAGGGCTTGTTTATAGGCAAGTTCTAAGAGTTCAATTCAACTAGGAGTAAGTGGAGATATGGATAATGATTATCCCACATAAGGGAGAGTTATCCTCCTAGATATGGATGGGTATTATCTATCCACATCTCTTCACAAGGAAGAGTTCTAATCCAACAAGAATTGCAATTCCTTCTAGATGTAGATAAGATCCATTCAAATATGAATGTCTATTGGGTCAAAGACCCAACCCAATTTGCAACAATATCCAACAATCTGCCTTTATGTGTCTCAACTAATTTCTATGGAAGGGCACCTAATTTTCTTCCCAAACTATATTTTACTTCTCTATTTTTTGTTATTGTTTTGTGTAATTTTTTGAGTCACTTGGCGTAATTTTTCCGTCTATTGAATACTTATTCAACAATACATGCATGTTTTTTAACAATATTGTATCCTTACCATTATCCTTACCATATAACATGGAGTCTTGAAAATTGAAATATGCAGGACGTAATGAAAATAATAATAATAGCACCAAATCTTCATCATCATATTTTATCTATAGATTTTCTAAATCTATAATAGGAATTTTGAAAGTGTCAATATGGGACTAAATGGGGGTACGTCCAATCATATTGTAGGAATATAGTTGTTACTTCAACTGCAACTTGTTTGTCTAGTACGTTTCATATATATCTTTTCTAGAGAGGGGTTCGATCATCATCTTTGGAAACTTCATAAAGAATCTAAGGGTGTCAATTTGGGTGGATTGGCTTGAGATAAGGGTATAATATAAAAATATCAAACCCAAACATGACCTAACTCGACACTAAACCCAAAAGGTTTAACTTTAACTGGCCTATAAAAGATTGAATCAAGTTTGGGGTTAACTTGATTTTGATCAGGTCATTAATAACCTAATAAACCCAAACCAACCTAATAAACCTAGCCTAACTTGGTCTATATATTTCATCTTTTGTATTTACAAATATTTTAATTGATTGGTATGTCCTAAACTTACATTTCAAATTTGTAACAAATATTATCAATAATTAGATTTGATCAATATTCAAATCAACATAAGTGTTAATTAGTTAAGTACTATCAACATCAAATGATGAAGAACTCAAGTTACTCAGCAAACAATGTGATGGTGGTGTTCGGTGGCAGTGATGGTGGTGGTAATAACATTGGTACATTGGCAGTGGTGGCGGCAATCAAGGTTTTGTTTAGAGATAGATATTTTATCTTTTATCTTTAAGGTTTGATTCATTTGGATAATTGAATTTTGAATTTGAGTATTGAATTTCAACTAACAATTTTAGC
>JACGDI010003094.1:1698005-1735215 GCA_014898725.1 Jacaranda copaia
CCCCCCCCCCCCGTACAAGAATTTTGTTGTACAAAATAAATAGAGCATTCAATTATTTTCTTATATGTTATTATAATATTTAATATTTTTAATACATTTATTTAAATTTTTGTGATGAATAAAAGATAAAAATAAAATAGAAGGGAAAAACAAAAAAAGTATACAATTAGAGAGAAAAATAAAAGAGAAGAGAGAAGAAATTTACTTTAGTAGTTATGAAGTTTAAAAAATAATAGTGAAAATATTTTAGGAAAATAAAAGGATACTAAATGAGGCTAGGTATTTTATATACAATATATATACATATTAATTTTTAGGTAGGTTAGATTGGATTGGGCTAGATTAGATTTATGAGTTAATGGGTCAACTGTTTGTTATTTTCAGGTTTAGAGGATTATATCAAAATCTACCTAACCTTATTTTTTCTTTGGGTCAGTTTTGGGTCTCATTTGATTTGACCCAAACCTAAAAATATCAAACCCAAACTTAATTTTTTTGGGTGGTTCATCATTGAGTTGTTAGGTTGGGTTGAATACTGAGGTCCTCAAAAGAATTTCTCTTGAAAAGGGTAATTGAATTTGCAAAAATGATCATCTATCAATTCAATCTTTCTTCTCATCCAACCAATTGGCAAGCATTCTTCATTTCCATTAAAAGGACATGATCCTCTATGTCGATTTGTATTAGTATTGCAACCATCCTTATTCTCCACCAGAGAAAATCAGTTTTCCTATCTAACTTCTTGATCTTATGTTTCAATGATGCTAATCCTCCAATAGAAGATACTTGAACTTATTCTTGAGGCTCTGATACAATTTGTTATTAAAATGACACCATAAAACTAAGAATTATAAAAAAATACATAGGTTTTATGTGGTTAATCCAATTTGGACCACGCCCAAAGGTAAGGAGAAGAGATTTTATTACTTTAATTGAATGAGAGGCACAAGAAAACTAACACTTGAGTTTTTTGTATGCAATAATAACAAAGAATCAATCTTTGGTAATCAAAGCAGACCACTCGATGAAACCCTAGCCTCCAAAAACTAAAATTATGTTGTTTTCAAATAAAGTCCTTAAACCCACAAATCTTGCATTGTGGCCTCAAGAATTAGGCATCGCGACAACAAGACTTTGTTACTCAACTTTAGGGCTACACTTCAGTTTTGGTAGCAACCACTCTTGTTGTATTGGCAATTTTGGTGTTGCGGCTATTAATTGTAAATTAATTATATTTAAAAAAACAAGATAAAAATAAAAAAGGTTTAAAAGTTGATTTCCAAAAGTTATTTCTTTTCTTTTGAGAATATGTCTCTTTCAAAAAGGCATGCAACTCTTCAAAGGGGTTTGTACAATTCTATAAATATATTTTTTTGTAGTTAAAAAGATTAGAGAGAAGAAAAATCTCCAAGAACTTATATTATAACATATATTTTTATATCAATATTTAATATCCTCTTTAAATACTTAGGTGGTGATTGGTGTGCATGAATGAAATCAAGTGGGAATAAAATGACTTTAGGAATGGATGAACATGGAAAAGAAATGATGTTAGTACAAGTTATCCTATACTTGGTATGATAAAGGAATGAGAAAGGAATGAAATTGACATTCTTTACTTGATTCTAATATCATGATTGGTATTTAGCAATGATAGGAAAGAATGAAATGAAAGTATTTTAAATGACCAAATTATCCTTTTATGCAAAAAATTATTAAAATAAAATATTTGATTGAGCACAAATTTATTTATATATCATAATTCTATGATGTTTATGCGATCTTTAATTTTTTATTTTCTTGAAAGTTTATGAGATAATGATTTATTTTTATTTTGGAAAGCAAATTAATTTTTTTTGTGGATAAAAATAAAAGAATGCAATACATGGTTAATTTTTCTTTTTCTTTTTATTACGATTTGAAAAGTATGGGAGAAATCCTTTTAGATAAGAAGATACTATCAAGAATATATGTGTGTGTGTGTGTGTGTGTGAGTGAGTTTTTTATGATGGTTTAGAATTCTATTATTAAATACTAGAAAGAAATTCTATCAAATACAAAAATAAGCTCATTCCTTATAGATTGGAAATAACTAAACTTATAGGGGAGAGAAAGAATGGCTAAACCTATGTTTTTAGGAATAGGGATTCCGATCCTTAAATTATGCCAATCATAGTTTTAGGAATAGAATTGGGAATGCTCATTAATCCATTGCCACTTTATTTCTACATACCAATCATACCATTAAAATATTTCTATCAAATAAGGGGATTGTGAGAAAGTTCAATTTTGTGAATATTTTTGATTTAGTGCTTGTCTTGGATTTCTAAAGGTTCATTGCATGTTGAGAGTAGACTTTGAATTCTACTTGCACCCGGACAATGGCAAATTCTACTTTGAAGTGAGAATAAGTTTTTGCACATGCCATGAACATAGATTTTTTTTTTGCTTTGTTCTTCTCTATTTAAGTTAATTTATTTCTTATTTCTTTAATGTTTTGGGTTGTGTGTGTGTGTGTTTTTAACCAACATTTTCAATACCTTTAAGAGTAGAATTGTATCTATGCACTAAGATACTTTCTCAGTGAATTTAATTAATATAGCCTTAGTTAGTTGAACAACATGCTAATCTTCTATAGAGCTTAGCTAGTACAAATGGTTAGCAGAGTAGCACAGTTGTCTCTTAGTGGTCCATGTAGAAATAAAAAAGTGAGTGATTATAAACCTAAGAGAGGGGTGAATTAGGCCTATAGAATTTTAATGCAGCAGAAGTTTATCACTCAAAGTACTTTTTTTCCTTTCAAAATAATTTAAATCTTTTGCAAAAAATTGTTTTAGTTACTGATTGAAATTTGTAAGTACCAATTAAACGACCAGTCATACTAGTGATAAATAAAGTAATAAAAAGGGTAGTAAATGGACATTGGTATTTATAGAGGTTCAACAAGCCTAATCCTCTACCTAAGTTTTCACTTAGGATTTTGAATATGTCAAATCATTAAGATGTAAGAATATTTTATAGTTAAGTACAAAAATTTGATGAAGTAAAAGTAAAAGGATTAGAAACACCTCACTAGGGTGAAAATCAGCTCCTCACAAAGATCTAAATTGGAATCTCAAATAGAATAAGGCAGATTCCAGAGCATTACAAAATCAGCTGCTTTGTGAACATGCTTAGGGGAACTTCTACCAGATTTATTTGCACAACCTCTGTGGACTGATGCATGAGTTGTTGCCACTCTGTATGGCAAGCTCAAGACTTCCATTCTAGACTGAAACCCATAATATTGCAGAAGATTCTAGACAGTACTACCCTCTTGGTTTCTTCACCTAAGGGTCCTTAGAGCAACTAAGCGCCGATTTGTTCTCTTCATGGGGTCCTTCAAGAGTACGTATTACTCCCATCCCTCTTCGTCATTAGGTCCTTCGAGATATAAACTACGTTGTCCTCATCTCCCTAAGGTTTGTTGAAGGCTCGACCTTCTTTACCAAAAAGTCCTTTGAAAACATATGTGGAGCAAGGAATTAGCAACATTTAAGCATGAAATGTGTATGAGAATATCACAAAACTCCTCAAGACACTTAACAAAGATCTTTTCCCAACTAAGTGGTTCACTCTTAACAATGTTGCACATATTTTCTTATTTATATGCATATGTCCAATGGCTAAGAATCCTTAATTAGGTAAGTATCCATTGAAACCAAATAAGGAAACAACACATTATGGTAAGCTTACATCAGTACCATAAATTGTGGATATATTAATGAGTAAAGCAAGAATGATTTCTCTCCTAAATCATAGAGATGATAAACAAGCTAGAATCTTTAGGAGATCTTTTAATTATTGGAAGTAAATTCTAGTGCATTGACAAATTCCAATAAATAGTATGGAAAGATATTCAAGTTTAATTGCATAGTATCAGCTCATAAATTTAGGAATGTAATTTTGTCATAATCAAAATACTGTAAATTATCAAGGAGTTAACAATCTCCCATTTTTCAATGATGACAAAATTTGAATGGAGAGAAATGACATCACTTGAACTCCCTCTGCTCATGTGTCTAATTTTGCATGCTTGTGCTCCCTTTGTCTATATGTTAGAGAAACCAGAGAAACAACAAATACCAACTAATAGCAGATAAAAACATGCATTCATATAATAAGCCTAACTAAAAAGAAAATCATCCAGTGCGTTAAGAGTTTACAAGCCTACAAAATTGTTCATCACAAACCTAGTGATAGAGATAAGTTCTAGCAATCAAATACAAGTGAGTGAGTTCTAGCAGATAGATAAATAAAGTTCCAATAGAAGTTCAAATTTTCAAATCTTTTTTCTCCC
Source organism: Jacaranda copaia (assembly GCA_014898725.1). Lineage (NCBI taxonomy): Eukaryota > Viridiplantae > Streptophyta > Magnoliopsida > Lamiales > Bignoniaceae > Jacaranda > Jacaranda copaia. The sequence goes on from JACGDI010003094.1 coordinate 1,702,345, forward strand.
CCTTCACCATCAAAAGGGTCTAGGAAGCATTTAGATAGGCCCTAACTTTCTCCTTTAATCTAATAATACTAGCATGAGTGCGACTGAAATTTTGAAGAAGACGCTCGAGCTTGTAATCCATGGAATTGATTGGGGTTTCTAAATGCACTAAAAGAGTCTTCATTGCCTTGCTGAGATCATCTATCTTAGCTTCAATTTGCTTATTAGCTTTACTATTAGTCTCCACATTAGCTTTCCCCCTGAGCCCTTTCTGGTGTTTTAATGGGAGTAGAGCAAATAGGACTGGATTTTTCAGATTATGAGCTAACAGTCACTGGAATTTTGGATTTATCAGGACAAAATGTGACATTACTAGAGTACTACCAACTCCCCTAAACTATCCATCATCCTCAATATATTAAATCTTCATTTTTCTAAGGTTAGAAAGATCTAAAATTTTATGGTCATGCTCCCCCTCAATCCAATTATCCAGTAAGAAAACTCTTTCATGCTTAAAATATAAGCAAGTATCATGGAGTAAGGAAAGTTTTTTGCTTAATGGGAGAAGAAATAAACCATATATTTTAGATTATAAAATCAATATTAACTAGTTCTTGTCTAACAGCTTTAGCCATCACATAAAGTCTCATGGGATTAAGGTTAGTAGAATGACCACCACTAGACATCGGAGAAGAGAAAACAGTGCAATTGAGCATTTAATAAAGCGAAATATGTTCAATCTTCAACTTGTTTAAAACAGTCCCACCAGATAAAGCTATTTTTTACCACCCCAAAACATTTTGGTAATTTCATCATGGGAAATATCAGCATTGAACAAGTCTCCAAAATTAAAATACTTTGTACTATCATCAGGAAGATCAAGTATAAAATTCAGTTTTAATGAAGACAGCACAATCTATTTTCCAAACATATATAATTCAATGGAAATATCATTTTTAGATTCAATAAAGGTAAAATTTGAATAAAATAGCTTCGCCAAATATTGATAGGATCATTTATCAAGTTTCATAAAACTATCCCATTTCAAATTACACACAAGATCAACGACAAGAGCTTTTGGCAAGGAATCAAAATTAACTACTCTTCCCCTATTCAAATTTGGACTAGAGTTTTTTGATGAAAATTTTTTTAGCTTCCACATAATGCAATTTAAGAGATGAGGGAACCTTACTAAAATTCCAGTTGATAACTTCTTCAGGATTAACTGGAATAGAGGACTTAGGGCTTAACAGACCCTCATTTGAACCACTTTATTTTTCAAGAGAATCCATGGAAGTATCCTTAATGCTAGGTTCCTTAAAAGCTAAGAACTCAAGTTTATCAGAGGAAGATGATTTTTCATCATTAGAGCTAGAACCATTATATCATTTTAGCAAAAGAGGAGCTTTGGACACTTCAAGAGGAACGGGTTCAGAGAAGAACAAAGAGGGTTTTTTTTTACTTCGAGGAAAAAAGTCTAGCAAAATGAGAGCTTCCTCTCTTTCGAATTTTGAAAAGGTGAAAAGATGATTTTCTACAACAAAAGCTTGGAAAAACAAAGAAGAAACTAGAAGAGGGTTTTTACGCGTAAAAAGAAGATGATGGATCAATCAGAAATAAAGAAAACTTGAAAATTGTGTTTTTTGAAAGTGGATTAGTTAATTATCATAGTGGCTGAGAATATTGGAAATAAAAATGGTAAATTGGAAATAGGGGAAGGAAAATTGAGCATTTTATTATGTGATTTTCAAGAGAAATAACTGCTAAGATTAATTATGGTATATTTCTCCCACCAAGTCAAATTTTAATTTTAGTCCTAATTTATTCCTTATATTAATTTATTTCCTTTCCTCTAATGCCTTAGTGAAAATATCTGCAAGCTGATTTTTAATAGACAAAGAATCAATTAATATATCCCCTTTATTGAAATGATTACGTGAGAAATGATGCTTAATTTCAATATATTTTATGTGTGAATGTAAAACTGAATTTTTTGAAATGCTAATAGTGTTGGAAATATCACATAAAATAGGCACACAAGGCACATTAATACTAAAATCATATAAAATACATTTTATCTATAATACTTAGGTGCAACAGTTACCCAAGGCTATGTATTCTACATCTGTTGTAAATAATGCAACTACACTCTGTTTTTTAACTGCACTATGAAACCAGACAATTTTCCAATAGTTGACAACCACCACTAGTGCCTTTATTGTCTATCTTACAGCCAACATAATCCACATTAAAATAGCTTATGAAATTGAAAAATTTAGAATGTGGATACCATAAGCCATAGTTAGATGTTCCCTTACGATACATCAATATTCTTTTAATAGCAACCAAATGTGATTTCTTTAGGTTAGAATGGAGTCGAGCACATAAGCACATTTAGAACATAATATTTAGATGGCTTGCAGTTAAATAAAGTAAACTACCAATTATACCTATGTAGACTTTCTCATCTACACCCTTACCGTTCTCATCGAGTTCCAATATGGTATTTATACTCATGGGAGTTATTGTAGGGTTGTGTTCACTCATTCTGAACTTCTTTAAAAGCTCCATTGTATACTTTTCTTGCGAGATGAATGTCCTTTTCTAAGTTTGCTTCACTTGAAGTCCCAAGAAGAAGTTGAGCTCTCCCATTAAGCTTATCTCAAATTTCTATTTCATTTCTCAGCAAACTCTCCACAAAAATTTGAGCAATAAGAGAACCATTTTCTTGGTGCTTAGTAAACAATATGGTATCTAAGGTTCCAATAGAAAACCATTATTTATGAGAAAGTTGCTCAATCAATCATCCTAAGCACTAAGGGCTTGTTTTAGTCCATATAAAACTTTTGTCAGTTTAAAAACATGATATGGAAGGTTTTGATTTTTGAAACCAGTGATTTGCTTAACATAAAATTCTTCTTTTATGAATCCATTTAGAAAAGTACTTTTTATATCCATTTAATAGAGCATAAACTTTTTAAGAGATATGAGAGCAAGAAGCATTGTAATTGATTCTAACTTTGCAATTGGAGCAAACGTTTTGTCATTGTCAATGCCTATCACTGACTGTAGCCTTTTATTACCACTCTGGCTTTATTTTTGGTAACTTTACCAATTTCATCTAGTTTATTTCTAAACACCCACCTAGTACTAATAACTAAATGGTCTGATGGTCGTTTTACCAACTTTGAGATTTCATTCTTTCCAAACTGAGCTAGTTCTTCCTTTATTGCTTCAATCCAGAATGGATCTTTCAGTGCCTTTTTAACAACTTTAGGTTTAATCACTGATATGAGAGCATAGTTGAATTCATCTGGTGGAATTTTTTTAGCTTTGGATCTAGTAGTTATTCCAAGTTGAGGATCTCAAATAATTCTATCGGTAAGATGACTTAAAGCATATTTTAAACCTTTTGGTTTTTTGTTCGATTCTTTATATTGATTCACTGGAATCAAGTTCAATAGCAGGATTCATGGATTGCTCTTTTCCACTTATTAAACATACGATAGGCTTTATGTAGCACCCCACCTTAGGACAATACCTAAGCTAAGACACTACTCTGATTCAAACTTGATTTTTAGAGTTACAATTCAATAGGAGGCCCGTGAATTCAAACATATCAAAATTTAAACACTAATTCAATTCCAACAAAACTAAATAAAATCACAAAATAGATATATCATAAGAGTTTTAGGAAACTTAGTTAAATTACAACATCTGACAGATCACGCCATTATTGCCATCTTACACTACAACCTACAAAATAAAATTTATACATCACAATATCTCTAAGGTTAACGACACGTTCACAAGTTCCATACTTAACTTCAGCATTAGTTCTATTACAAAACAACCATGTACTTTATTCCAAACCCGGCGTCCATCAGAGCCCATCCATGTCTGAAAGATTATGAAATACAGAGGGGTAAGTCCAAAAACTTAGTGAGGGATATGTAAAAGTAACAACAAAGTTTACTGAGGAGAAACTCAACTTGATAACATATAATTTGTCATTTGGGCACTAGAACGGACAAAAAATAGAACTGATATAAAAAATAATCCTCAAATGGGTATTCAAATTAGATAACATATAACATATAACAAATAAATTTCAAACACAGTTCAGAGTATGGTTCAAAAATAGCAAAACCCACATAGGGGCTTATTACAACCACATATACGAAAAGAAATGCCAAACTAGCAGACCCTCACAGGGGTTGCCAACAAATAAGAGTAAGCTTAACAAAGCAATGACCCAAGTGGGAAACCCTCACAAAAGTGCAACAATCCAAGAGTAAGTTAAACAAAGCAATAACCCATGATAGGAGATCCTCACCTCTTGTAGTGCCAATCGACAACTGCTCGTCAGTACTCAACTCGTCGTCATCTAATTAGGAAAATATTCCAAGAATCAAAATTCATGTTCAATCTTAATAACCTCTTTAGAAATGCATCAAGCATTGTAATGCCTTATCTATCATCAAGATAATACAGATTAAGATCATTTCTTTACAAAATTCTTTAAAATCAATAATTTTTGAATTATCTATGATGGTCTAAGTTAAATCCAAAATAACACAATTTCCATGATAACAAAAGATCACTTCAAATTTTCGTAATGAAATAACTCTTTTTATTTTGAAACCGTTTAGTGAGTGGAATGAAAGCACTTAAAGCATCATTTTCATAAGCAATGAATATAACCCATGTAAAATGAGTATAATCATCTACTATATCAAACATATATCTTTTACCTCCAAGGGAAGCAATTTTCATAGGCCTGAATAGGTCAATGTGTAGAAGTTTCAGTAGCCTAGAAGTTGTATCCTCATTATTTAGTTTGAAAGATGTTTGGACCTACTTCCCCTTTGGGCATGCATCACATATCCTCTCGTTAGAGAGATTTAACTTTGGTACCCCCTAGATAAGATCTTTCTTTATGAGATGACATATAAGGTTCATACTTATGTGGCCTAATCTTTTATGCCATTTCCAACATTTTTCATCTGAAGTAGCTAAACACTCCATATTTTGGCAGGCTAAATCATCAAAGGTTATACAATAAATATTTCCATCCTTGATAGTAGTAAAAATCAATTTCTCATTTTGCTTGATAACATAGTGAGTAAGGAATTTAAGTTTGTAGCCTTCATCACATAATTCATTGATACTAAGCAAGTTATGCTTAAGGCCCTCAACAAGCCATACATTATTAATAGTAGTACCAATTTGCTTACCAATGATACCTTTACCTGTTATGTGTCCTTTTGTGTTGTTTGCGTAGAGAACATTTTGTACATGATGATTGTTAAGCTTAAGGAATATGGACAATCCTTGGTTATATGCCTGGAACATTCACTATCCAAGTACCACTTCTATTTCAAGGAATGTTTCTTAGTGTGGACCTATAAAACATTAGTTTGTTTTAGGTCCCCAAACTGTGTTAAACCCTTCATGGTTAGTAGCAAATAATTTTCTTACCTAAACAAACTTGGTGCCAATGAGTTTCTCAATCAAACATTTATAATTAACATGACTAGGTCTACTACTAGTAAAGCTGGCTTTTCAAAAGGTTTGAAATTCTTTGTGGAAGTTGTTGAAATCGGTTTGGCATTCTTCTGATTTATGCAATATTTAAATTTTCGACCTTCTTAGCACTAGTTTTAGGTGGAATAGGCATTTGTGTGTGCTTAACACTTATGGAATGTTCACTTAGATCATCTGTAGTATGACAACATTCTTCAACAATTATTTTTCCTTTGATTTCATGACTTATATTCTCAATTTATTTCTTCAAAGAGTTATTTCCTTTAGTGAGCCAATCATTTATTTTCTTTTTACATTCAGCATCAAAAGTCTTACTATTTTTAGCCAATTTTATTTCAAATTTTTCTTTATGAGCTCTATCAAATTCTTCTTGCAAATAATTCACTTTATCTTGCAAAGCTTTATTTTTATCAACAAGCATTTTGACACGAATTTTATAAAACTTAAGTAATTTTTATACATCTTCATCAATTTCAATTTCATAATTGAAATCATAATCAGAACATGAAAAGGTACTTACTTTATTACCATGGTGCAATTCTCTTTATTATCAAATTGTTCATTATTAGATTCATCTCATGTAGTTGCCATTGCTTTAGCTTTAGCTTGTTTTGTATTTTTCCTCAATTGAGGATAATTTATTTTTTGGTGTCCAATTTCATTACATTCATAGCGGCAAGGTGGCTTGTTACTTTAAATTTATAGATTGGTTTTTTTCGATTTTGATATGTTGTTCTGGAATTTTATTTGAGGTTCATTAATTACTTTAATCTCTAGAAAATCAAAACAATTTCAACTGCAACCTGGTCCTCATCAAGATCTTCTTGAAGTTCCGAATTAGAATCATGATTGGTATTAAAAGCAAAATTCTTTTTGGCTTTTGTTTCTGAACCTTCGTCTTTATTTAGCAATATTCTTTTTGGATTTAGTTTTTGAACCTTTGTCTTTATTTAGCATAGTCATCTCATGGGATGTCAAAGATCCAATCGGTTCTTCCATAGTTATTCTGCTAAGATTACAAGCTTCCTAAATAGGAAAAACTTTTGGCGTCCATTCCTTGGAAAGTGATCTAAGACGCTTCCGAACTTGCTCATCCTCATTTATAGTTCTACTGAGTGCGAACATAAGATTTATAATTTTTATGAAATATGTGTACATCTGCCTTATAGTCTTATCAAGTTTCATCTAGAACATTTTGTAGTTATGAATAAGAAGAGCAATCCTCTCTTGTCGAACCTGATTGGTACCTTCGTGGGTTACTTGTAATGTTTCCCACATTTGCTTTGCTTTCGTACATGTACTAACTCGATTGTACTCCTTTTTTGTGAAAGTGCATGACAAAATATTTTTGGCCCTCGTAATTATTAGGATGGTTTTTTTTATCATCATTGATAAATTCTTGTCGCTCCTTTGGAACCATCAGTCTGCCAACTAATTTCATTAGAACCATTAGCCCTTCACTAAACACGTCCCACAGATCAAATCCCAAGGCAATTATGTATTCTTGCATCCAATTTTTCCACAATTATGTATTCACTAAACATTGGTTGTGCAATTGCCTTTCTGCAAAGACATCAAAAGTGTTAATGGCAATAGGATCTTTTACTCTAGTAGTTACACTATAATATAGAGATCTAATGCTCTGATACCAACTGTGAGTGATTATATGCCTATGGGGGGGAGGGATTTGTGATTTAGGCCTAAGGAATTTTAATGCAGTGGAAGTTTATCACTCAAAGTATTTTTTGGCATTTCAAAATAAGTTAAGTCTTTTATAAAAAACAATTTTAGTTACTGACTGGAATTTTTCAGTACTAGTTAAACTATCAGTTAGACTAGTGATATATAAAGCAATAAAAATAGTAGTAAATGAACATTGGTATTTATAGAGATTCGGCTAGCCAACTTCTCTACTTAAGTTTTCACATAGGATTTTGGACTTATCAAAGCAGTTGACATGTAAAAATACTTTATAGTTAAGTACAGAAATTTGTCAAAGTAAAAGTAAAAGGATTAGAAACACCCAGTCAAGGTGAAAACTAGCTTTTCACAAAGAGCTATACTGAAATCTTAGATGGGATAAGACAAATTCTAGAGTACTATGAAACCAGCTACTTTGTAAATAGGCTCAGGGAAACTTTTGCTAGATTTACTTACACAACCTCTATGGACTAATACATGAGTTGCTACTGCTCCATACGACAAGTTCTAGACTCTCCTTCCAGAGTGTTTAAGATTCTAGATAGTACTACCCTACTGATTTTTTCACCTAGAGGTCCTTAGAGTAATCAAGTGCCGATTTGTTTACTTCGTGAGGTCCATCGAGAGCAGGTGCAACTCCGTCTCTCTTCACCACTAGGTCCTTCCAGACGCAAACCACTTTATTCTCATCTCCCCAAGGCTTATCCAAGGTAAGCTCCAGTTGACCTTTTCCACCACCAAGTCCCTCAAAAACACATGTAGAGCAAGAAATTAGCAACATTTAAACATAAAACACTTAAGAGAGTATCACATAATTTCTCAAGACACATAACAAAGATATTTTCCCGACTAAGTGATTTACTCTTAGCAATGCTGCATATTTTCTAGTTTTTATCCTTATGTCTAATGGCTAAGAATCCTTAATTAGGTAAGCATCCATTGGAATCAAATAAGGAAACAACATATTATGGCAAGCCTACATTAGTACCATAAATTTCAGATATATTAATGAGTAAAGTAAGAATGATTTCTTTCCTAAATCGTAGAGATGATAAATAAGCTAGAATTTTTTGGAGATCTTTTAATTATGGAAATTAAATTCTAGTGCACAGACAAATTCCAGCAGAGAGTATGGAAAGGTATTCATAGTTTAATTGCATGCTATTAGCACATAAATTTAGGAATGTAATTTTGTCATAATCAAAACAATGTAAATCATCATGGGGTTAACAAAAAGTTTTGCCAATGGATATCCATTTAACATATAGTATATACATTAATTGCATATTGCTCATGAATTTCCAATGAGAGCCAAATTGCTGTAAGTTGTATTTTTGGTCCTATTAGTTAGGTCTATTTTAATTTTGGTCCCATTCTTTATTAGTTTTGCACATTGCATCCAATAAGTGCATTTTTTTTTCAATTTGAGGACTCAAAAGGACTTCCATCTAAAAATTAACGGAGCGGCTCACATGGCTATTAAATTGTGCTTTTTCGATCCCATAAGTTAGATCCATTTGGATTTTTGGTCCCAATAAGAGCTCCAATAGATTTTTGCAGAAGAAGAAAGAAAAATGGCTGTAAGTGAAGATGCCATTTATTTTTGTGGCCCACCATCTCCATTGAAAACCTCATGGATAGATGAAAATCTAGATAGGGGTTTCATGGTTGTGTTTCTATGAATAATAGGTGTGATTTCTTTATTTGGAAAGACCCTCAAATGTGCGAAAGAATAAGTCAAATGATACTTGCACTACAAAAAAAATGGCTTTTGTGACCACTAAATCAATCATAAATTCAACAAAAAATTGATCACTGACACTATCAATGACCTCATTTATGACCGATCATTGCAGTCACAAAAACTCTCATTACAAATTGAAGTTTGTGACTGTTGGACCATGGGGTTACAAATTAGTGACCACATTGGTGGTTATTAACTATTTAAATTCCATCACTAATTTACTTGTACAAAATATTAAACAAACAGTCACTAATTAGTGATTGCTTAGTGATTGCAGTGTAGGTCACTGATAGTTGGTCATGTGACCAACTACTTCGTTTGTTATTGACTTGTCACTACCTTGGGGTCACTAATCGGTCATAGAGTTGTGACCAAAAGTGGCGGTCACAAATTTTCAAAAATAATGGAGTATTTCCTCCATTTAGTGACTACCTTTGAGGTCACTAATCGGTCACTTTATTATTAGTAGTATTGTTATTATTGTTATTATTATTATTATTATTATTATTATTATTTATAATGTTTAATTTAATATATTTATCTAACCTGCTTTTTGTTCTCATTAATAACAATTGAAAAATACATCATTTAAAATACAATCCACATTCCAAATAACACCAAACAATAACAAAAATTTAATAACATTGCATTAGAAGTGAAGGGTTGCATCATAATGGGCATATCAAATGACTCACACTGCACATGGGTATTACCCAAGTGAACTAGCATCAAAATTTCCTATTGTTCATATGGCTTTTGCGTGTCTATGGAAAACATACTTGATACTTTAAAAAAAAAAAAGGCCACCACCACCACCACAACAACTACTCATCTATCATGGCAGATGCGCTAATGATATTATCAGTGTGCACAACTTCTATGAGCAACTCCAAAAGAGTTTGCGTCAACAATCTATATTACTACTGATTGTTTCAAACACAAACACAAAATGCAGCACACGCCAGTTGACACTAGCTGTGACTTCACAATTTAGCCGATTTCAGTTTCCAAGGAAGTCTTACCTTAATCAACAACCTAAAGCTAGTATACCAAAATATTAAGACAATACCAAAACATTTCCTTTTCTCTATGTAGCAAATATTTCCCCACTTTGAATACTCCTACGGTGGGGAGAAAGGGCAAACAAGCTTTCTCTAATCTAGGTTTTAAAAACAATTAGCTTTTCATGTGGACAAGGACAAACACCGTGACACAGATAGCAAATAGTGTCAGCTACAACAATGGACTCAAATTATCCCATTGGCATAACATTTGCTCATAGACAGCATGAGAACTTCTGTACCAAACTAACATTATTCAAATCTTTAGAAGTTCAATATTTTGGCTGTCAATCTGTATTGCGCAAATCAAGTACAATTTTGGCCTACCAAATTTGTCAAAGTATTAGTTATAATTGTCAAGACTAAAAAATTCCACATATTACCTTGTATCCCCTGTTGGTTCCATCAGATAGACATAAGTTACAAAGCTTAAATCAAGATCTAATGCTGCACTTCCATCCATCAAGAGAGCCATACAATCTAGATCGTGTTAGAAAGTTGCCAATGATTTCATCTGAATTCCACGAGAGTAGCTTAGCAACTAAGCAGCACTAAAGTATGAAGCCAGCAGAATGACTGAAAACAAAAGCTAACAAAATGCATACTTTATTGCTAGAGTGCATTGGACTATACATTTCAGCAAATTGGATACCCACAATAGTTAAATGGGAAAATATTTTGAAGAACATTATCTCATTAACGAAGCAGATTACACCAAGAGGATCATGAGTAAGTTGATAAAAGTTACCTGTTGTTCAATGATATGGATATGTTCAAGAAACGATGCAAAGATAATAACTTTCTCTAAGGATATCTGGCTCCTCTCATTTCTAGATTCATGGCAAGCTCTAGTGGTACATCAAAATAGCTCCTTTTAGGGGAGAAATTGAGTTCATCAGACATAACCTTTCTTGTGCCACCATGGGGCCCAATCATCCTACTAGTTTTTTGTGATTTCTTTAACTGGCGAACTAGATATATAACTGTGCTACCAGATGTTTGACTGCCAATCAGGATTTGAATCATCTACATGAAACATAGGCATCTTTTAAAATGTCACAATAAGTGCATAAAGAGGGAGACACATGAAAACGGCCAATTTGTTGCTAGGGAGTTATCAAACAGAAGAGACCAGGACATAGCATAAATATATGACCAAATAACTATTAGCAAAATAAACTTTACAGACCAAAGGCCTTAATTTATGCAAGTGCCTTTGAGAGCAATAGGCAAGGAAAAGAAGAATAATATTCTTAAGTTATAGATAGATGATTGTCAAAGGTAATTCTATGTGATTTAACTGGAAAGTAGCATTTTCACTTTCCTGTCTAAGATGTTGAAAGCTACACATGCCATGAGTATTTCCATTTCTCTTTTAGGTGTATATTATCCCCAGCATATCTATTAGAATTATTTGAATACTTGTATGTTGGAGGGAAATATATGTTTCCTTCATTCTATCCAGCAAAAACACGACAATGCCTCTACACGATAATGAGGGCAATAGTTGAAGTTTAATTGATTGAAGATAAAAAATAATAAAGCTCCTGAGGCAAAATTCATTTGCTCGCCTAGTCTTTTTCTAACAAAGCTCTCCAGTTGCACATCTCTACAAGTACCTTCGCACATTGGTAAGCAAGAGCAATTCTGTAGTTCAAGTCTTCAAGCCATATGATTCAACTGGAAGAAATCACAAACAAGATTTAGAATAAGAACTTCCAATACTGAAGAGAAAATAACGTGGCGCATAATCCTTCTACTAAAAAGAAAAGGGTTCCTATAATTGGGATAGTGGAACCAGTAATGGAAAGCTAAACCAATTGCTTAAAGAGAGTTGCTAGATATGGATGAGGAATATACTCATGATCAAGAATTGTTTCAGGTAAATTCTCATCTCTTGTGCCATGAACTGGTGGGAATCTTGTTTTCCTCAAAATTTCCATAACATCAGAGTTCCTTCGTAGCTCGTCACCATCCTTCTCTTTGGGTATTAAATGACTACAAATGAAGTAGAAGCTCGTTTGGTGCACAGACATGCTTATTGAAATTAAACCCTGGCAATAGTTAACGAAGGGCATAGGTAATTTTCAGCTAATTAACTAGCTCAAGAACATAAATATTGGCAGGAGGTGAGGTGTGTAGCCATTCTTCCAGATTTAAGTAACTCGGGGGAGATTTTCCAGCCACATTCCATGTTGCTACAAAGATTCTGCTCCGTTATAATGTACAAACTATATAGCCAAGACTTGCTTTTCCAAGTGACTTGCCAAATTTTCGTGAGTTAATGTAAGACTGGAGGAGGCACACACCTATAGTTGTGCACATCCTTAGTTTGGAAGGTATCAACTTCAATCTTATTTCACCGCACACAGTCAGAGTTTTGTCATATTTATGCATATCATATTTAAGTACTCATATTGAGGAAGTTTAGCTCAAGCAATTAAAGTTAAAATCTCAACATTATGAGTACACAATTATTAGATGTATTAGATTACTCCCAGAAAGGACTTGTTAACAAAATGCTAACAAGTCCCAATTGTGCCTTTGTTGCCACTTCTTCTTTCTCACTTGCCATCTTTTTTCCCCCATTTTCAAACCTCTCCTATCCCATCTATATAATGCACCACCTTCTCTATACTTTTGTATTAATCCATCCAACACTGTTATACCCAAAATTACAACACTAAAATTCATATAATTATACCGCATGCATGCAATTACAACAACCAAATTCATATAATTATAACTTAACACTAAAATATTTTACCCTTTACAATGCTCCAAAATGTAAAATTTTAAAGTTTCACAATTAAATAAAAAATCATTATAATTATGAAAAAAAAAAAAAGAGAGAGGTGGAGATCAAGAGACCCAAAGGTTGTTGGGTGAGGCTAGTAGCTACTGGACAGGTTAGGCTAGCAGGAGGCCCAGCAGCGGTTGGCTCTTGGCAACAAGCATCTCGCCAACAACAGTGTTGGCGAGAACTTAACAGTAAAAGAAAAAAAAAAAAGGAAGGAAGAAGAAGAAAGGAAGAAGAGAGAGTACTTGGCAAAGGCGTTGGAGAGAATTGAAATTGAAATGTAAATGGAGTTAGGGTTAGTAATTTGGTCACTCTTATCTTTTATGTTTTTATTGTTTTATATTTTACTTTGATAATTTTTATTTAATTATAGTAATTAATTTTTTAATTTTAAAAATTTTAAATTCAAAATTTAATTATTCACTAGTTTGTTACATATGACTCTAATTCATATTTTGATGCTTAATATTTTTACATATTATATTTTAATATAATTTTAAAAAATTAGATTTTATGATGACTATTGAATATTAACATTTAGTTTTAGATATGTAGATATAATAATATTAATCTATAAAAATATTCTTTATTATTAATATTTTGGAGTTTAAAATTTGTAGAAGTTGTGAGATTTTAGGATTTAGAGTTTAAGTTCATATATTTAGATAAATTTATTAGTTTCCTAAATTAATAATAGTACAAATCTACAAAATACAATTATGAAATGATATATTCATCTTATATTTTAGGTATAGAGTATAGTTTAAAAGTTATTTGGGTGAGTTTATAACCTTCTCAAAATATTTTATAAGATATTTGTTAGCTTATAAGATATTAAAAAATGTTTCGTAATCTTTTTAGGAAAAGAGCTTATAAAGATTCCAAAATAAAATGTTAGAAACTTATAAGTTTTTTTTAAAATGGTGAGGAGTTCTTGACTTATTTTTAAGATCTTAACAAGCTCCCTAAATTAATCATAATAATTATAAAATTGTCATTACTAATACCTTATATGCTCCAAGATCTTAATATCCAAACACTTTGAGAGCTTATTTTTTAAAAAAAAATCTAGGATCTTGTAAGATTGGAAAATATAAGATGCTAGAGCATTAAAATATTTTATAAGATGTAGAAGTTTATAAGACCTTTTAAACAAGTTTAACCAAACACCTTCTTAATGTTTTGTTAACTAGTTAATAATTTTAGTATTTTAATATTTTATTTTAGAATTAAAAAGTTAGTTATTCTTTATTTAGTTAATTTTTTCTTATTAGTGATTGACTTTAAGATTAATTATATTAATAAAATGACACCAATATAAATTAATTATAAAGTAAAGCAACAAAATTTTATATTGATTTTTCAATTTTTTCTAATTTAGTATTGTTTAATTATCATCATTACTGTTTATCAATTCTTCATAATCCTTATCATCTAATGAAATGTAAAAGTAAAATTTTATTGATGTCAATGGTTCGATTCCCTCTAATTTCAAAATTTTTTAAATTTTATTTAAGAATTTGTGATGGATTTGTGACTGCTCTGTCTAGAATCACTAATCAGTAACCCATGTTAAAGAAATATAAGGATTTAATGACTGCTTTTGTGATTCAAGAAAAATGGGGCCCTAATTTGATGATCGAGAAGTGACCGTCAAGTTTGGGATCACTAATTTTGTCATAAATTAGTCATTAATCTGTTACTAATATTTTTTTTAAAATTTCATATAAAATCAATCACAAAACAATCACAAATTAGTGTCCGCAAGGAGTGGTCAATGTTTGGCAATCACAAAAACTAGTTTTTTTTGTACTGTTAGGTTGCTTAGGATATTGAATATAATGAAAGAAAAAAGTTGTTAAAACTTCACAAAAAGCAAACTATGTTACTTTATTTGTTGGTGGTTTCTTAGTTGATGGTTCTTCATTTTGTTGGGACCAAAATTCAAACTGTTGTAACTTATGGGATGAAAAAAAAATCCAATTTAAAGGCCATGTGAGTGGCACATGATTGGCACTGTTAACTATTAGACGAAAAGCCACTTTGGTCCTTAAATTGCAAAAAAATTTACTTATTAGATGCGATATGCGAAAGTCATAAAAAACGGGATCAAAATCTAAATAGGTCTAACTTATGGGATTAAAAATGTAATTTACCCGCCAAATTGACTACTCTGGGCATATTGGTATTTATCACATTTTAAACTTGTCCTACTCATGTAGTCTCTTGATAATTATTTCTAACTGACTATAGGTTTTTGTTTTGTTTGCAAGGCCTGATGAGCACTAAAGCTAGATATGATAACATTGTTATTGTTTCTTGAGGCATTTGTGCTCATGTAATTAAGGGTGTAAACGAGTCGAGTCAAGCTCGAATCTAGTAGGCTTAAGCTCGGCTCGTTTATTAATTAGTGAGCTTAAGCTCGAGTCAAGCTTGGTCAAGCTTGAAAAGTCAAACTCAAGTCAGTTCGTTGAAATAGATGAAGGTTTGGCGGCCTTATCGACCTTGACATAATAAAGCTCATTATAGAAAAGTAGAAAAACTCTATTCATTAAGCTTGAATGAGCTTGACCTCAAGCTCGTATAAGATTGGATTAATTCAAACTTATTTAGACTCAAAACAAAATCTATGATTATAAATTTTTTAATAATTTTATTATATATTTTTCTAAAAATAAAGAACCAAATTATTAATAGTAGTAGGAGCAGTAGCATCTTTATAGATTTAATTTATGGGCCTAGATTATAATTATATGTATGCGTATATATATAAAATAAAAAAAGCTCATTTAGGCTCGCGATCTTTTCAAACCAAATATTATTGAATTTGGCTCAGCTCATTTAACTGGCGAACTCTAGCTTGGCTTGGCTTGGGCTCAAAAAGGTTGAGCCAAATATGAGCTTTCATCAAGTCGAACGCGAACTATTCACGAATCATCTCTTCTCATTTACGCCTCTACGTGTAAACAATAATGTTGAGAGATTACAAATTGTTTACTAGTAAAAAATACTTATAGAACTTTAAAGATTTAACTTTATTAGATAATAATTATTTTACTTTAAAGTGCTTAATCAATTAAAATTATCTTTTAGTGTAAATATGATAGTAAAAACTTCGAATGCATCATGTGTGAAATTTTTCACTTTTAGGCAGAAATATAAGAACATGAATTTAGATGATTAATAGAGATAAAAGAAACTTTTACATTTAAGGAGTCTGATAAATTAATTTTGTATGAAGAAATATGAAATATAAGTCATAAATTTGTAATTTGCCTAATAGCAATGCTTCAAGTAGAAGCTAAGTAAAAGTAAGTAATGATAATGATGAGGATGATGAAGTGTTGAAGAACTTTCTATTAGAAGATATATAGAGATGGATGATAGAAAACAAAAATTAGAGATGGTATTTATACCTATTTAATTATTAGTAGAGGATACGTATCAGGTAGTTTGTTTAAATAAAATGTACTTGAAAGTTTTGTTACGAATAAATATGGTTACTCCCTTTACAATATTATTGTGAAGTTTTCTTTTTGTATTAGGCATAATTGTCTAGTACAAGTTAACATGCATGTAATTAAAAGAATGATCAATTTATAATATATCTTTAAATTTGAAGTTTTCCCAAGATAAATATAAAATTCATATTCAGATAAAGCAATTACTTAGGAAACGTTTTAACCAAGTTGATAATAGAATTTCCATGATATTGGAGCCGGTACTCATTCATGAGTGTGATTTTCCATTTCGCTCTAGAATTTAAAAGAAATGAAAAGGAAGGTATTTTGTTACTTTCTTGTATGACTTCTAAATATTGTTATTGTATCTTTTGCTTTGCTGTAGATGATTTTTCTAAATTTTAGTATGTACATGTCTAATAATTTTTGGGGAGAACCCATCCCTTCTGCATGCTATACATTTTAAAGAGTATTGTATAAGAGACCTGATAAGTCACCGTATGAACTCTGAGAATTCTATAAACCAAATCTAAAACATTATAAAATGTGGAAGTGCCTAGCTAAAGTAAAAAATTTTGGAAATAAAGTAGGACCAAAAGCATTTGATATAGTGTTCATTGGATACTTGTTAAATATGTTTGTCCGAATGTTTTTTAAATAGTCCCACTTATAAAATTTTTATAAAGTGTCATATTGCTGATATACATATGAAGAAAATTGTTGAGCTAAGAGAATATATTGCCTACGAAAATTTGACCAGGTTATTCTATTAAATGATTTTGTAATTAATAACTTTGACAAACGGGCATCGTAATTGAGTTTGATTGTGTTTGGTATTCGGTACTGGCATGAGTGTACTAATTGAATCTAAGTGTCTATTGTCCAAAAACTTAGACGGGAAGGATTTAAATAAGTTTGCTGCTATTTCAAATATTTCCCTATTTAAGGACACAGTGATACTATTTAGATTTTTGACTTAGATGAAGCCAAGCTACCACCAATTATGTGTTTACACTTGGTGGAGCAGTGCTGTCTTGGAGATCTTACTGGCCAGCATGTAGAATGGCTTAAAAGATTGTTATCAAAACCTTTCTTTAACGAAAAAGTCATTGCTAGCAATAGCTATTGATTGTGATAACTAAACAGTTATAACGAAGTCTAATCAAAGGAATTCCTATGAGTAAAACATACACATATGTTTGGGACAGAAAAGAATAAGATATCTCATTATTAATTGAATTGCTTTAACAAAAGGGCTTGCGAGGAGGCAAGTACTGAGAATTTATAAAATGGAAGGACAGAATCCAAAAAATGAATAGTCAACAATGGCAACCCAATTTTAGTTATTGGAGATCCTAATTGAAGATTCAATTAGTAAAAATAAGTTGTTTGAGTGATTGAACAACACTATAATATTGTTATCCTATCTTGAGAAGTAATTAAGTATTGTACTACAATGATAAAAGCAAAGCAAATTACTCTCAGTGAGTTCATAGCTAATGTTTAGGGTATTGTGTCATCGAGTATGCTTGAAGAGCTCATATATGCCACCACAACCTATGATACTTGGACTTATCTCTAGAACACTCATGAAATAAGATACTAGCACATAGTCATTAATGTGCCAACTCAATAGAACTTGAGAATCCCACCCATTACATAGTAAAGAGTCTTCTTATTATTGTTTTCTTTGTTTTAAAATATATCGGGGAACATTAGTTATATATTAATTGTATTTCTAGAACAAGAGGAAGAAAAAACTAAAAATTAATTCCCAAAAGTTACATCTTTTTTTCCCCCAAGAATGTCTCTTTTGGAAAGGTATGTGACTTTTCAATGGGTTCTATATACAATTCTATATATGTATTTCTATGTAGTTTAAGAGAGAGAGAGAGAGAGAGAGAGAGAGAGAGAGAGAGAGAGAGAGAAGAAAAATCTCCAATAACTTGTATTACAAAGTATATTTTTACATAAACATTTAATTTTCTCTTTAAATACTTTAAATATATCTGTCAAATAAGGCGGCTATTGAAAAATTTGAGTTCATGGAAGTTTTTATTCGAATGCACATTAAGGATTTCTGAAAGTTAATTGTATTTTGAGAGTAGATGTTGAATTCTATTTGCATTTATGCAGCAACATATTCTACACTAAAGTAGCTGCAGTTTTTGGCATGCCTTGAACTTGGTTTTTGTTTTTGTTCTTTGTTCTACATAAGTTTATTTTATTTCTTGCTTCTTTAATGTTTATTTGTGTATTTTAAACAATATTTCCAACAGAGACATCCCTCGACATTTAAACATGAGATCACTTAAATAATCAAGGCCAATTAAGATAAATTTTTTATTTAAATTAATAATTAATTGTGCTAATTTGTGTTTAATTCATGCAGGACTGTGTTCTATGGGCAGTACAAGTGCACAGGACAAGGGGCTAGTTTTGCAGGGAGAGTTTCATGGTCAAAAGAACTTACTGATGAAGAGGCTAAACCTTTTATTTTCCTTACCTTTATTGACGGATCTGAGTGGATCAAAATATGATATATTGCATATTTACATGTACTAATTAGTGCATGACCAATTAGTTATTCCTTTTTTCCTTTTTTTGAATAGTTATGCAGCTAACTGAAGTTATAGACGTGTTGTGTATCTAATTGTTCGACAACTTATTTACATATTGACGTATTTTTTTAAAATAGTTGCCTTGATCAAATATTAAGATGAAATTCGCCTTTACCACAATTGAACTAGATGCTCAAAGTATTGTAATGAGCATAACAAAACAAATCACTCTTTTGGTTGATTTTGAATACTTAAAAAGACACTAAGTATTTATAAATGATTAATGATATTGGCACACTTCGTTGCTTATGTTAAAACTTTTATAGTACAAAATGAATAAAATACTTAATTATTTTCTATATGTCATTATAAATGTTTTAATATTTTTAGTGCAAGATGAAATGAATATAAGAAGAAAGTAAATAATTGGGGAGAAAAAAGTTATTGCAAAGTAGGAAGAAAAGAAAAGAAAATTATGTTATTAGTATCTTTTAAAATGAAGTTAATTTTATCAACTCATAAGAGAAAAATTAGCAAGATTATCATGCTTAATATAAGTATAGATGAGAGAGAAATGTGACTCTTTATGAAGGGTATATACTTCTAAAATGGCCCCTCATGAGCTTTTCAGGCCTCATGTCAATAATAATGTATTTGAGCTTGTGAGAGTTAATAATTATTGTGCCTTTACGAATTTGATGAATAATATATCAGTATATAATTTTTTGAATAAATATATATAATTAACAAATAATTGGAGTTAAGTACTAAATCCTACTTTTGTTTGTGTCAATCCTCATTTGATTTAGAGGGTGTTTGGGTGAATTTATTTAAAACATCTTATAAGTTCCTACATCTTATAAGATGTTTTTGAAGCTTGTAAAATGTTAGACCTTATTTTAAAAATAAGCTCTTGGAGTGTTTGGAAAAATAAGCTCTTAGAACTTATAAGATAATTTGATGTTTGGTGAGAATGAGTGCTTATAAGCTCTTTTTAGTGTGAAAATGACCAAAAAGGACATAAGGCTTTTGATGTCATGTAAATAGGTGTTTACTTTCATAACATTCTCATTCTATTATAAACAACATATTTAAATATTATTCAAAATACTCTATTAAACTCATTTTTAAAATATCTACCTATTTTTCTTACCTATTTTTTCTTATTTATTTTATAAAATATTAAAAAATAACATTGTTATAGGAATTATGATTTTTTTAAAAAAATTATAAATAATAAACTTCTTATAAGTTTCATATAGTTTATAATGCCCTTAATCCACAATTTTTAATAAATATGATATTAACATAAATAATATTCCTGTTTAACTATCATGTTCATCATTGAGTTATCTAATTCTTTTCTTTTTCTCGTACCATGGAAAAAGTACATAAAGCATAAAAAAATACTGTTTAAATATTGTGATAGTTGTAAATCATTCCACCATCCACTATTTTAAATATATCTGAAAAATTTAGCCTAACGAATCTCAAAATTAACATTGAAATTTTAAAGTATTATAAAAATTTTAAACATACTACTCATAAATTTACGAAAACAAAAAAGCCTTCAAATCCAATCAATAAAATTTTTAACCCCTTCAAGTAATTTCCATAGCAATCGAATCACACAATGCCATCCAATAAACACTCTTAGGATTATCTTCATCTTCCATATTAGCAACTCTATTTTCAGTAACACATTCAATGCATGGCGCATAACTTTCGTCTTCAGCCATTTGAAACGCCTCATCTGCAACATTTTTCTTCCTTATATAATTGTGAATAGCCATAGTTGCTAGCACGACTTCTCTTTGCCTGTCAATATGAAAATAAGGCATATAAGCTAAAATATTCTAACGTGCTTTCCAAACCCCAAAAGTTCATTCAATAATATTTTTGCATGAAGAATGGAGATAATTGAACTTTTCCTTTCCTTCAAGTTCCTTGGTGCTTGTTGGTGCCAACTTCTAGCATGATAAAAGTCTTCAAGATGATATCTTATATTCTCTCCTTGATAAAGACCCATATATCCAAGCATATGCGAGTAGCCAACATCAACCAAATAATATTTTTTTCCTTTTGGATAAGGAAAGTTTAGATCCGATCTATGAATAGCTTCTCCAAATATCCTATTACCATGACCAACTCCTTCCCCTCCAGCCCAAGCAAATGTAAAACACATATTAAAATCCACAACTGCAAGATATTTTGAGTGGCATACACTTTGCGCCCAATATAAGGTATTGCTTGTCCTTATGGTAGCTAAGCCTTCACATGTGTGCCATCAATTGCTCCAATGCAATCCTATAAATACCAAAATGGAAAGAAAGTGTTAGAATTTTAATTTGAGGATAGATGAATATATATACATCCATTATCTAATTTAAAAATTACTTACATCAAAAAGTTGCTTGTAATTGATAATGTTGTGGCTTATGATATCATTTTTCCTCGTTATACTCATGATGAGGTCTAATTATATCATTTGCTAGCTTACTCATCGCCTTCGAAACTCTATGAAAATGTCTTGAGATAGTTTCACCTGAATGATTAAATATCTCTTGCATCAACCTATTATCTACACCATGAGCACATATCATCAAAAATATCCCCACATCTTCATAAACAGACATTCCCCTTGTTGGATAAAGACCATACTTATGGGTCAGTTCATGACACAAATCTAAGAATACGGATTTTTCAAGATGAAATGCTTGATAACATCTTACTCCATGCCCTCCTCTAGAAATTGATGACCAGTGCACATGGATGTTCGACATGGAACCTTAGAAATATAGTTCTCATAATATGTTAAAACACTACATGTGGTTACTTGACACAAAGTTCACCAATCCATGTCTTGTTGAATCTGATGGTTATCTCCACTCATTTTCGCATCATCAAAGCTATTTGGACTAATCAATGAATGATTTGAGATATCTCAAAGCTTTACTGAAGCACAATCTTTAATACACCATGGCTCCATTGAACTATAATGAAATCATAAAAACGAAATTAATATCTAACTATAAGAATGTTAATCCAAGATAGATTGTTTTTAATGTTTTCTTCACTTGGAAGACAATAGAAGAAACACTAATTTCTCGGTCCATTAACTTATAAACCTAAAACAAAGAACCCCAATAAAAATAAAAATAAAAATCAACCCAATATAACAGTGACTACAATAAAAATATTATCATTGCATAAAAGAAGTGGAAACATTATTTGCCAAAATATAAGCATAATCTTTAAATAAGAACTGGCAGAACATATATCAAATTTCACTCACACACATAATTAACAATACCAAAACAGTTATGAGTCACAAGCTCAACTAACTTTAACATCAACAATTTTGCAACAAAATAGAACAAAAAAGATGATATCTCAACTACTACAAAGTCAACTATTTTTCTACCAATTATTTCATTAAACCTCTTGACTAAATTTTTCCACCCATTAACACTGAAGTGACTATTTGGCCTATTGTCTTTCCCAATTTCCTCCTCACACAACTCAATAAACTTAATAGATGAAAATGGATCCCACCTTGCAAAGGAGTGTGCATTATAACAAAGTACATTTTTAGTAACGAATAATTTCGTTACCATAACATTGAAATTCATTATCTAAACTATAGGTAACAAAAATTTTGTTACTTAAGTTTAGTGCCCTAAACGCCGTTGCAAAAAGTTTAGATAATGAAATTTTTGGTTTATTACGAATGATGAACATATGACGACAAAATATTTTATTACAAAACGTTTCATATTAGTGAAAAATATTGTTAGTTACAATAGATTTTTATAGCGAAATAAAATACTTAGTTACAAAAACGTTGACAATTTTGTCATCTTTTATTTTTTATTACCAATGGATATTATAATAATATTATTTATTTATTTTAGTTTCATTACAAATTGTTTGTGTAACCAAAATTTGGTTATGATTAGTTAAATAATATTTTTAATTAAAAAATAAGCATTTCGTTACTAATTGAATAGATAACCAAAAGTTTCATTACAAAAGAATGTAAAAATTTTGTTACATTTTACACCTGGCCCACCCTGCCCAACCTGAAGCGCACCGCCCCACCCCGGATAGTCAAAAATGCCCTTGACGGAAAAATAATTAAAAAAAATAAAAACTAAAAATTAGTTTGATGGCTAAGGTCCTAAATGCCCTCCATGTGTTATAATATGTTAAAAATTTGAATTACATTAAATAACACATAACTTTAAAACAATCTATTTATATAATTAAATTTACCTAATAATATTAAATAATAAAATATTTATTTCTTGAATTACATATTAAACAATGTTAAACTAATAATTAATCATATCTAAAATAATTTAGTTAAATTTAATTAAATTATTTACTAAAATAGAAATCATATTTAAAGTGAACATATTTAGCGACTACTTTGCTGCTGCCTTACTGCATGGCCAAGCCACTACAGCTTGCTGTTGTCGCGATAGCAATGAGCCACAAGCCACCTGGCCATGTGGTGCTACTGCAACCATTGGCAATAGCAGTCGTCATGGCTAGATCTAGCCGACGGGTGGTTAGGGGGCTTGAGGGAAATGTTGGGAGGTGCTAATAATTAAATATGATTACTATTTTGACGAATAAGGTTATGGTATGGTTAATTAGATATAATTATTATTTTAATAAATAATATAATTAAATTTAAAACACCCTCGAGGGTATTTTTATCATGAAAATAAGGTCAGAAATGGTCAAATTTGAGGAAATTAAGCACAAGGGTATTTCAAAAATTTCACGTTGCAATTTTAACAGCAAATTGTAAAAATCCCAAAGGCAACTAATGGCTGAGTTAAATTGTTGGATGGCAGCAACCTTCAGGAGATTTTTTGTAATTTTTAAAAGTACAAGAACCTTTTCATAAGTATGCTAAATCTCGAGAGTGGTAGCCATAATTTACCCTATCAATTATTATATTTAGGTTTTATATTCATTAAACACATGTTTTTGATCATAATGTCATTATAATCATAACACACTAGTGACGTGGGGATTCAAACCCAAAGGCCACGATTTGACCTCTTAATTTTGAAATCTCGATTTTATCACTTTAATAAAACTTCGTTGATAGAATTGTAACCTCTCATATAGCAGATGAAGACTGTGTATTGCACTATGGATGGAACTTCAGCCTAAGAAAAGAAATGATAAAAATAAGTTAGGTGTCAAACAAAATATCCACTCCAGGCTTCAAACATGGCCCAATTTTAATAATAGAAACAAAACTATATCAGTGGGAATCATTGAGGTCCAATAAACCTCTACTTTCAAAACAAATATGATATCGTCTCAAAATACTTCGGCTGGAAATATCTCACTAGAAAAGGCAACAACTTAAATTCCTTTTATGAAGGAGCATGATATTCTGTTTGGTGAATTTATATGCTACTCAAAAAGCATTTTATAAGATATTTAAGAATTTATAAGATATTAAAAAGTATTTAGCAAATTTTTTTAAAAAAGAGCTTATAAGTTCCTAAAATAAAATGTTAAAAGTTTAAAGGTCTTTTTAAAAAAGTAAAAAATTCTTAATTTATTTTAAAAATTTTAACAAGCTAATTTAAAATTAATCATATTAATTTTAAAAAATGTCATTAATAACATTTTATTTTATTCAAACACATCAATTTCTTATTTTAAAAATAAAATCTAACATCTTATAAACTCCAAAAGTATTATATAAGATGTGTGAACTTATAAGACTTAGTAAATAAGCTTAACCAAACACCCTCTAATTTTTAATAGATTTTATAAGCCTTTATATCTTATAAGATATTTTTAGAGCTTATAAGATGTTTGATCTTATTTTTAAAATAAATTGTTGATGTATTTGGATAAAATAAAACGTTAGAACTTATAAGATATTAATAATAACAATTGTATAATTAAAATAATTAAAAATAAAAAAACTTGTTAAAATTTTAAAAATAAATTAAAGTCTCCTTATTTTTTAAAAAAAATTATTAGCTCATAGTATCTTATTTTATAATTTTATAAGCTCTTTTTTTTTAAAAAAAATTATTTAATACTTTTTATCAACTTATAAACTCTTAAATATTTTATAAAATATTCTATGGAACTTATAAACTCACCTAAACACTCTTTAAGCAGCCAATGGAGGAGATATTTTCCTTTTGCTATCTCCAAATACTAGTATATAATAGTGTTTTCTTACCAAATTACAATATATAATTAATCAATTATTCTAACATGGTTTTTAGTGTATTAATACCACAAATCATGTCATTTTTTTAAATGATACTAAAGAATGCTAGAAATATTAATGTTTGAAAACGTTAAAATTATTAAGAAAATCAATATGCAGAGTCAGTCAAAAACGACAACAGCAGCAGATAGAGCAAATGTTTTGGGACAGATGGGGTATCTAAACTGATCTCTCACATTCTCTAAAGTTCTCAGTCAAAATGTCAAATTTTTTTCTGCCCATTTTCTTAATTTGGGGGCCTTTGAACTAAAAGCAAGAAATATTAGCAGAAGAATAAAAGCATTTCAGCTGTAATATTACAAAACAAGCAGGCTTTCTTTGGAGCTAATAAAATCAACTTAATTATGTTTCTGCAAATCTAACATAACATCAAACCTTTTCTTTTTCCTGCAACAATATTTTCTCAGTTGGGATAAAAGTTATTTTCTCTAACAAAATCAGAAGACCTACCAAGCTTTCCCATGACAGCATTCTTGAAATTTATGGCTTCTTGAGCTTGTGAGCAGGACCTCTGCATTCTCACCCCACTTAGGCTATTTCTAGATTCCACCAGTTCGTGGAGGGAAAGCCTTCTCCTGGGGCCGGATTCGGGCCTTTGTTTTGGAGCGCTATGGGACCTCAGTTTTGCTTTGAATGACTGTGTCTTGGCCATGTAATTCGGGTGATCGGCGTAGCTCCCGAAATAGCTTTCTGTACACACGCTCTTTGCGGGCGTGACGGGCCCGTTGCACCCGCAGGAGCTGGTGGTGAATCTTGGAGTGCTTTGGGCAGTAGAGAAATGGCATTCGTCCCCGGTGAAGCCCCAATCTTGATCTGGGAAATGTCGGGCCTCCGGCGTTGCTAATCGGGCTGGAATTCGAGATTGGAATGGGGAAGAAATGGCCTTTCCAAATGAGTCTTCACCGAGATCCTGCATCCATGAGTTGGCCCTCCTGGATCTTGATTTGGGCCTGCAGCCCGTATCCACCTCTACGATTTTCGGGCTCTCCTCAAATGTATTTATGGCAGTCTCAAATGATGCAGAAAGCCTTCTGCTATGCAATGATGTTGAATGCTCACTTCTTGCATCATCATGTTTTCCCTGCAAATTGTAATCAACAAGAAGAATGGTTCATAATTTCCATTAACTTGACAAAGCAGCGGGCCGGAAAATTCTTTTAATGGTGATGAAACTGCGGACTTCTATGTATATAATTGGCCTCACCACGGATATTCGAGCTTTAAATTGAGGGGGATAACTCTCTTCATTGTTGACAAACCGGCGGTTTTTCTGGGCCCGAACACTAGCTTGTGCTCTTATTAGAGCTTGCATGCTATGAAGAGTGGCAGCTGCTTGTTTACGCACCAAATATCCCCTCACCAGCGCCTGAATCTTCACCAGACCCTTCAAAGCCCGAAGCGCTTTCCGGGCCTTAATTTTTTAATTTTTCATTTTTTGGTATTCCCAACACAGAACAAAAATTCAAAGTTACTAAATGACAACACAAAAACCGAATAACCCATAAACAAAATGAAAAAGCAGAAGCGTTACAGTTCAGTGACTTTTGACATCACATCTAACTAAAAATTTGATTGCGTAAATCGAGTTATGAAATAAAATTATATGTGCACCAGGTATCCACGAAAAACTGTTTGAATCTTGACAGCAGCCCCCTTTTCCCGGCTCCCACCAAACATTGCCGTGCGACGCCCCTGACTGGTGAGCCGAACCACAGCGACCGCCGCCTGGGCAGCCGCCACGGCGGCATCGGCTGCAGCGGCCGTGGCGGCGGCCACCGCTATGGCGTGCTTGTTTTGCTCCTTGTCAGTCTCGCTGTAGAAAGATCTCAGCCAGGCAGCCTCTGCCGGCGTGATATTCGGCGGTATGGTTGTGGGATTGTGGCACAACCCAGAAGCAGCATCCCTCCCCGAATGACCGGCGCTCCACCGGCCCTTTTCTTTACCGTCGCCGGAATATTCGCTTCTCTCCCTGTCTTTAATCTTTATCCCGAAGAGGCCCTTCAGCCACCTCGTTGCTCTTCCCATTTCTTTTTCCGCTTGAATTCAGTTAAATTGTGTGTAGAGGCATACGCTGGTTTTAAGAAATGCAGAATCTAGGGTGCTTCCATTTCATGGAAAAGCTGCCCTCAAAGAACACTGTTAAAAAAGAGAACCAGGAATTCAAAAAGTAAATCTCGGATTTTACAAATGCAGCACCACAGACTGTTGAGTGAGAGAGAGATCAGAAAAGGGTTGGCCTTGGGCAATTATTATTTGCTTGTAAACAAATTGAAGGGGTTAAAGTTCAAAGCCAAGACAAGTTTCCAGCTAGCAAGCAGCAACAATATTGGGGGTTTTCCTGATCGAGAAAAATACTTGATGGCTAGTACGCTCAATACTGTAGGTACGAAGAGAAGAACAATAGAAAGAAAAAAGAAAAGGAAAGAGAAGCACTTGAGACAAACCCATTTTTTTTATTGTTAATTATTGGGGATGAAAGTTTTGCTGAGTAAATATGGATAATTGACCAAAAAAGAAGACTTATACAATCTGTGTACCACTCATTTTAGGGAATAAACAAAATATGGGATTCTGTAAAAGGGGTGAAAAAATATGTATACAGCTAGCTAGCTGGTTCCAGTTTCTTGCTGAGAATATATATAGTTGCCACTTGGTGTTATGGATAATTCTCATATTTACTGAATGTGAAAATTACTCAATTTATATAAATAATTGAGGATCTTCCCTCATGGGGATTTGAGAATTTCAAAATTCAAATAAGAAAATGTGAAGATTATAATATATATGTGGAAGGTGTTTTTTCTTCCAAGAAAAAGCAGCTCTGCATAGACCTCGTGAGTGCCTGCATGGGGACATAAAATGTGCGGTTGAGAAGTGGCATAAGTACGTTAGGAAATCCTACATCACAATTTCTAAAAATATTTTATGATACCAAAACTTGTACGTTACACTCCACATCCATTCTATTGTGCATAGGAGTGGAAATAGCTTAAACAAGACTAGGGGAGGCTTTGATTTAAATAAACCTAATTTATTATACAAATGATAAGATTTAGCCTAATTTATTATTTATGATAGATTTTTTTTTAGGCATAAATTTAGCTTTTTTAATAATTTTAAAAGTCTTGGCTTGGGTTAAAAGCCTATATTTTCCTAAAATTTTAATTAAATAAATATAAATTTTTAATATGCTCGGACTTGTAAACTGTAATTATAGAATAATTGAAATTATAAATAACGTATGCATAAGTCTTATTTCAACAAAAAAATAATATTAAAAAATATAAAGAGTTTTATAGAAGTCTTCACCATTAAAAATTAGGAATAAGATAATTATATTTAATTACTACTGTCAATTAATGATAAATTTATATAAATTATTACTATTAATAATAATAATAATAATAATAATAATAATAATAATAATAATAAGTTACAACAAACTAATAAATGATTTGAAACAATATTTATGTTGTTACCATATTAGTCAATGGATGTAAGTGATCGTAATGATTCTTTAACATATTCTATTATTAAAAAATTTGACTTCATTATTTAATATTATATTATTAATATTAACTTTTTTATATGAAGAAAAATAAACAGGCCGGCTTGTTAGACTTTACAAACTTTTAAAAGAGTATAAACCTAACCTATTTAATTAAAAAAATTAATTTTTAAATCTTGACATGACTTTTTTATTAAATAGATTAGACCAAAGTAAGTCATAAATAGACTAGGCAATAGAACCTTGACAAGTAGCCTGGCTTATTCACGTCGCTATTTGTACATATGAAGGGAGCAAGTAATCACATTTAATTTTCATTCAATCCTTAATTTTGAACAATTTTAGGTAATGTTTGGATATAAATTATATGTTTTGAATTATATTTTTTGAAGAAATGAGTTTTAGAGGTGGGGGTTGGGGAATGTGAAATTTGTGTTGAAAAATATGATGTATGTTTGTTTATATTTTGGGAATAGTTAGAAATTTATTTTGAGAAGTTTTGGAAAATTTGTTTATATTTTGGGAGAAAATTTCTACTGTAGCAATCAAATCAATACATATATTTTGAATTTTTGGAGTGAAAATGAAATTGAATAATATTTTTATTGTAAAAATAATAATAAAATGTATAATATGTATATGTGATGATTGGATATGATTTTTTAATAATAAACTATTATGATATATATATATATATATATATCTATGCATGCATATGAAATTTTTGGTGATAAGCCAATTAATTTGAAGGAATGTTCTAAAAACTAGATTTATTGTTTTGACAAAAAAGTAACATATATGTTTGGTTACATTTTGTCAAAATAAATTTGTTTCGACGAAATGTAACCAAACATAGCCTTAGATTTTCTAATAATTTTTATTGATTGTTGTTTTTTCATATTTACATAAAAAAAAATTTAAGAATTGTTTAAATAATAACAACTAATAAAATTTTTCTTTAGTAATTGAAATGAAGTTATTATATTTCTATTTAACTATTTTTTTCATTCAATTTCAAAAATCAATTCAAAGATAAAAATGGCGTTGCATGTATATAGGAAAATGCATTAAGAATTTTCTTAATATTTCATTTACTATTATTCATAAACACAAAATATGAAGAAATTATTCTATGCTTTTAAAATTATCTGCATGTCAATATTTGTTATTAATTTTCAAAATTTTAAGGAACTACTACGTACTTAAAATAATTAACAAAATCAGTCTATACATGCATGTGTTTTATAATTAATGTTATAGGGGCAGTTAACAATCGGTCGGTAAGTCATACATTAACTATACATATATAATTGTGAATTCATACTCCTCAATTTCTTTTAATTTATTATTGAGTATTGCCGTCAAGCAATGTATTGAAAGAAGTCCTTGTCCGGTGATGCTGTCCATATTATTCTATAATGAGAACTCCAACTCATTTCACCTGTTATTACACTTTAAACTTAATTTATTATGGACAGTTTTAATGATTGTTTATTATTGTAACTCAAAGTGTATTAATTAACTAGGTAAATTGTATTTATCATCCTATTAATTTTGAAAATTTTTCCCTTGTTGATATCTAATTGCTGTTATTTCTCTTTGTTAAATTTTTAATCTTTTACAAGAAAATAAAAAGAAATGGAAAAAATACAAAATTGGTCCTGTAACTTGATCTTACTTGCAAAGTAGGACTTTAACTTTTCGAACAGTAAAATTAGTACATTATCTTTAAAAATTTAGCAATTTAAAGATAAATTAAGCCCAAATTACATTTGCTGGTGGCCCGCATTTGCATGACAGTTGACTTGGCGTCATGTGGTGCTTAGCCAGCCTAAATATCTACTCCTCCCCTACATGACATATGCTTTGTTAGTTCCTATTGCAACATCACTATAAAATTTGCGCTCAACACAACAAAACCAAAAAATAAAAAATAAAAATTGACCTTAATAATTTAAAAAACAAAAAAACACCAAAAGTTAAAAACAAAATTTTAAACCAAATTAAAAAAAAAGAATAAATGATTAAACACATTGATTAGAAAAAGAAAAGCCCACAATTTCTCATTTTGTAAACAAAAAAAATGCAAATATTATGAAAATAATAAAGGTATCTAAAATAATTTCATTAAATTTAGTTGAATTTAATCAAGATATAAAATAAATAAATAGTTAAAAATATAATAACTAAATCTATTCTTGGACAATATAATTTTAATATTTTAAACTATATATTCAATAATATTAAAATAATAAACATATCTAAATTAATTTAATTTAGTTTAAATAAATTTATCTATTAATTTAAATAATAGTAATAGCCACTATAAAAAGAATATATATAATTCTCTGTAAACATTATTATTCAAATTTTCAATTGGATTTTTCATATAGAAATATTGTAAAAATAAACCAATAAGATACTTATATAACTATGTCTATTAAGATTAAAAATTTTAAAGATATAAAAAAACGAATAACTTAGGCTATTAGTTTGGAGTTATTAGTTCAAATAGGTTAGCTTTTATGAAAATATTTGTGAGTATAATTGTTATGTATTAATAGTGAATTTTTTTATTTTGCAAATGTGGTAAAAAGTTTCATGGTTATGGTATTATGAAGCGTTTGATAAATAAAGACAAATTAAAACTGATTTTTACGAATAGACACATTTAGAAGCTTATGTTTTTCTCCCGCCAAATGAAATTTTTTTAAATGTATTAGATTTTGAATAAATTTCTCATATAATTGAATTTTATTTTTTTTATAAAAGTATATATCCACTTTCAATTTGTTATTTCTTTATTTTATTTGTATATTTTGACAATTAATGCATTCTTATTATAATTTTTGCTTTAATTATATAACGACATAAGCAAGTAGTCTCGAATACCTAGATTAAAAAAGAAATGAATAATTATTATAATTAAATTAACGTCGCAAAACTAACTCCATTATTTATTCAGTAAGTTACTTATTATCATGCTACCTAATTAATGATTATGTGACGTAGCTAAAAAATGACTTAGATGGCTTCAAGATTTACAAATTTATTAATTTCAGTAACATAAATTTTTTTTATAGGTCATATAATGTTGTTATGGATATCTTTTTTTTCATTTTATCGATGTCTATTCACTAAGTAAACGAATATATTTTATTTATGCTACAAAGTTTAATATGTTAATTCATATATATACACCAATTTATGCATTTCATGTATAAGTTTAAATTGAAATTAAAGCTGACACACTTAGTAAAAATGATATTATTAGCTTTGAATAGTTAAATTAAATTTTCTATCATGTTACATTTCAACATAACAATACTTAAATTCAATTATATTAATATTTACTCTAATTATAGGTAATAAATTTCCAAAATCCTCTCCAAATAAAATCAGTAAAGTGAAATTATTTTCTTAAATGTAAATTTTATACTATCATCTATTAGTAGATCAATAAATAGGATATACAAAATTAAAGAATATTTATATTTCGTCCCTTAATTAGCACATAATTATGACTAGAGTTATATGAAATATAGAAATATTTTACATTAAAAATTTTACTTAACATATCACATTGTTTTTATTGTAATGGATACTATTTGGCATTCTACTTAATTTATTTAATTTAATATTTTCAAAAAATAATAGTAACTGAAAGATTGAGTATAAATACTATAAAATTTTATTTTAAAAGCACAATAGTTTAGTTGCAAATTTATAGGCTTTTTAATCATCTAATTTATTAAATATAAACACCACGTATAAGATTTGTGCCCGAAAAATTGATATAACTCCATAAATTAATATTATTTTAAACACTTTTTTGAAACTTAAATTATTTTGTTATAGTAAATTGAATGATCATATATTTAAGAGTGTACATAAAAAATTAGTAACTGAGATATAATTTAGTACTTTTAATATTCATGACATTTAAATACATACAATTAAAATTTATATTGACACATGCATGATGGCTCAAAAATTGACTCATATATATCTATAAATATATATGATATTTAGCTTGGGTGAAACTTAACTATAATATATTTGGGAGTTTTTGATTGATTTTCGGGGCTAATTCACTCTAGGAAATTTTTATTATAAAAATAAAAGTGAAAAATTAAATACTTACAAAGAAAATTATTTTATAGTGACGACATTACATTATAACGAATTTTATAGTGAATCATCTGAAATCCATGTTATATTATCTTTTA
>JACGDI010003094.1:1735235-1804533 GCA_014898725.1 Jacaranda copaia
CCCCACACACACACACACATACACATATATATTCAAACTAATGAGATATTCAAGTCAAAAATGCATTTATTTTTTTATTTACATATACGTTCATATTTAAAGTTCGTTCGAATTTGAATTCAACTATGTACAAGCCAAAAATTCATTTAATTTGGGGAATAGTGAGGTTAACATCTAGTTATAAACATCATATAATATTTAGACTAGGTATTTCTTAAATTATTAAAAGACGTGGAAAATTACTACTTTGGATATGAATTCCGAAGAGAAGCTTTGAAGATTTGGTAGCCTAGTTTGTCTCGTAGGAACGAAAGGTATATAAGTTTGAAAATTCAGAAAACCTTTTCTTTAAATATTCAGCCGAAAAAGATTAGAAGATTGTAGGAGTACCCAATTAAAGCTAAAATTTTCATAATATTTCAAGTCCCAAAGCACCTAGCTAGTTGTTCCACATTTCACATTTCATTAATTACTTGCTTGCTTGATAAATCTTGTATTTAAATAGGTCACTAGCACATTAGTTGGTATATATCAAAATTAAAAGTATTGAAGTTCATAATTCACATATGAAGCGAATTATTTTGGGTTGAACCTTATTAAGCTCAAGATATGTTAAAAAATCGATTGAGTTCAATTTAAAAGCTTAAATTTAATTATGTGAACAATTAATTAGGCGCGGCTTGCATATATGAAAGTTTTCATATATAAATATATCAGCTTAGTTGACGATATGAAAAGTGTCACTAATATGTATTGGGAGACAAAAAAATTCTATTGTGCTGCAATAATGATTTTTACAAATTTAATAGTGATAAAAACTATACTCCAATTATTACTTCTGATAATTGTTAATGCATCTATAATGACAATATAATGACAAAATAAAAATTTTGTCTCACCATGATAATAAAAGATTTTAGAATTGAAACTTTATATATATATATATATATATATATTATGAGCTGGAGTTAATCATCAACTTAAAATACATTTCCAGTGGAGTACTGAATTGCTAAATGTTTGAGGATGTACAATTGACGGAGCCGTTAATACTAAGTGAGTTTTGCGTTGCTAATTAATGAGCAATTGACAGCCAAAAATTAGTTTAATGACGTCATATTGTAGAAGAGAATTATGTGAATTCGGTGAGGCTTCGCTTCGCTTCGCTTCATCCTATAAAGACTGCATCATTACTTTAATGAACATAATAATTACGGAATCGGATTCTGGAAATGCATATTAATTATATATTCCCATGCACATATACATCTAAGAGAGAGAGAGAGAGAGAAAATGAATTGAAAAAGGTGTAATTTTCAGCAGTCCATCCAATCAGAAACTGGGGAGCGCTTTCTGAAAAGAAACAAGTCAAAAATTACTTTCCGGAACGACGCGTCCTCAAAATGATAAAGACGGATCCCCCCGAGTCTCGTGAAATGCTTCCACCCTCTCTGCCCTCTGTCTATTACGATTGACGATACTTCTTCTAATGCACGTATCTTCCGAATTTCTCTCATTTTGGATGCCATTTTCCCTTCAAAACTACTCTTTCTACTCATTCCAATGCTTTTTGGGATTTTTTTTCCTAATTTTAATTTTGAGGTTTTTTTTTAATATAAATATGCATTAAGTGCTAAGTGTTGAATATACATATTTGGAGAAAATATTACATATATTTAATATAATAATTTTAATATGATTAATTATGAGATAGAACACCAAATTTAAACATAATCCGAACTTACAAGCATGTTGCAATTTGTCGACGTCGTACTTTTTGCTTTCATACCACAGATTTATAAATATTAAAAGGCCTCTCAAAAGAATAAAATATTTATACACTACTCACCATTTAAAAAGAACTTGCATATGAGTTCGTGTAACATTTATTCTAACGGTGAATTCATTAACAAAATTTTTTGAGGATTTTCATTATATAGTAATTTAGTAAAATGATTCCAATAAATGGCTGAATCATAGATAAGAAAGTATACTAGTGGCCTATCCAACTTATTATAGAAATTTCAAAATCGATTAGACAAGTGCAGTATATATCATAACTTGAACATTTATTTCAAATGCATATTACAATTTGCATGACAAGTTTATGAAAATCCACGGCAACTACATACTCATCATACTTGAGTTTTATTTTATCTTTCCTATGCTTATTCATTTTTGAATATAAATAATGGGAATGATTGCCAACATAAATTGAAATTGGACCCAAATCTCTCATAATAATAATAAAAAAAAATTGATATCACTTTAAAGTATCAACATAGTAACTAATTTTACTTTTCATATTACTAAGATGACTCAATATTGATAAAATATGGTTTAAATTTCACAACACACTAACTCGACTAGCACACAAGCCAATCCAATTAACCCAAACCTGAACATAAAAAATAGTATATATAAGATATGATACTGAGAACTGTAAAATTTGACAATTAATTGATGTCACATATTACATCCGAACATGATGATCAAAATAATATGTTACTAGTGCAAAATTTTCACCAAGTTTTACTTGGGATAGCAAATATTATATATTTGTCCTAATAAATTAACAAGTCAATTTGATACAACCCAAATAACATGCAGAACATGATGCATGCATGGTTATGATTTATTACCAATTGACATATATAATTACTTTAATGTATTTAAGGTTCTTTTAATGGCTAAATAACACTACAAAAATATATAATATTAGTGACAAAGTAAAAATTGTCACTAATAACATTCATTGAGTGACAATTGCTTTTACATTGTCGCAAATGATAATTTTTAAGTGACAAGAATTTTTATCTTGTCACAACATGACTCAATAGTGACAAAAATTAATGTTTTAAGTTGTCATCATTAATAATTAATGACACTCCTATAGTAACAACTTAATAACAATAAAAATTATCACTATAATTTGTGACAAGATTTTTATTGTCGCTATACATGTGTCACTAATTGTCTATCGTGATAACTTTTAATACTATTCTTATCACTATTTAGTTTGTAAAAATCATTAAGGTGACAAAACTAATTTTTTTGCCACCTAATGTACATAATTAGTGACAACTTTTGCATTGTCACTTATTATTCTATCACTAATTTATTTTTTTCTTGTAGTGTAATACAATATGCAAATTAAATTAAACAAAAGTATTATTGCATCGTTTTTTTCCTTTATATACATATATATAGCCAATATCAACACAACTTTACTTGTGATACCCCTCTCACATTGACTAATTATTGAAAGAGTGACTAGTATATAAGTTTAGGTAAAAAAAGCTCATATGTATCCATTGAATATCCCTTTGAATAAGTTGATCATACCCTAATTCTAGAATGCACTCAGTGGGTTTGGTGGCAATTCTTGCGTCCAATGGGCTTGTAGGCTCAGAGCGTGACAAATGGTATCAAAGCCATTATCAGCCAAAATATGGGGGGCAAAGTGCTATACGGGGCAAAGTGCTACGTGTGTGAAAGCCACCTCTTGAACCTATAGGACAAAGTACTACACACACAGGAATCACCTCTTGATCCTATAGGAGTCACTTCTAGAGTCTAAATGCTTGGTGACTGATCTTGAATTTGTTATAAGCTGCGACGAGGATGTTGTGTTCTGAAGGAGGGGTGATTGTGACACCCTATCCTATATGGACTAAATATTGAAAGAATGACTAGTATATAAACTTTGGCTAAATAATTCATGTGCATCCATTGGATATCCATTTTGAGCAAGTTGATTACAGCCCAATTCTAAGATGCATTTGGTAGTTTTGGAAACAATTCTTGCATCTAACGAGCTCACGGGACTAGGGTGTGACAAGTGGTATAAGAGCTATCACTAGCTGGAATATTGGGAATTAACTGCTATATAAGACAAAATGCTATGTGTGTGGGAGCCATTTCTTAAACTTGCGGGACAAAGTACTACACACATGGGAGTCACCTTTTGATCCTGTAAGAGCTACCTCTAGAGTCCTAACTTCTAGTGACTATTCTTGGATATGTGTCACGCCGCGATGAAGACGTTGTGCTCTAAAAGAGGGATGATTGTGATATCCCATCCTACATGGACTAAATATAGAAAAAGTAATTAGTATATAAGCTTTAGCCAAAAAACTCATGTGCATCCATTGAATATCTCTTTTGAGCAAGTTGATTATAATCTAATTTTAGAATGCACTCGGCAAGTTTGGAGGCAATTCTCGCATTTAACGAGCTCGTGGGCCCAGGATATGACATTAATACAATATACAAATAGCACAATACAACATGACCTGGAGAAATACCTAAGCTCTATTCTCCTATATTTTGGGCATTTTGTAGAAACTTTTTGAGGGAATGGGATTTTGGTAGAAAATTTGAAGAATATGCCAAGTATTTCTTTTTGTTTGGGAAAATATGGACAATATTTTGAAAATGAGTTGTTTGTTTTTCTATATTTTGGAATGAGACTAACTTTACTGTTGATGTCAAATCAGTTGCTTTTTTGTTAGGTTTGTAGGATGAAAGTAATTTTTTTATGTAATATATTATATATGTATGTATATTTATAATTGGATAATGTATGTGTGTATGTATATAATAATTGATATATTGTTGTAATAAAATGATGTGCAATTAATTCAATTAGTGCTTTATTTTAAAATTTATATTTTTATGAATTTAGCATTAGCAAATGATGTATTAGTTGGAAATATTTATTAATCAATATTAATTATTTATGAAATTATAAATATATCTTAATTATAAAAAAATTAAATTATATCATAATTGATGATATTGGCTTATATAAAAAAAATTTAATTATTGTACATTAATTATAAACTAATTATTGTTTATTCTTAAAATATAATTATTTAACTATTTATTATTTACAATTTATGCATAAATAAAACTTAGTTATGTTGAAGGTTTTAGATCTCTTAAATGAATTATCCAAGTAGGTTCTGTGGCTTAACGGCACACCATATATGTTTAATTCTGGATTACCCCTTGTTTGCCCTTGTTAGCCGAGTTGGTGTTTGTGGGTTTTTGGGTATTGAGTCAGATTTATATGGTAGGCTAGTTAAATGCAGGTAAACTACTTGTTTAATTTCAGCTATTCTTGTGAACTCTTATGAGATTTTATTCCTCCTTCATAAGATCCTGTCCCCTATGTTATCAGAGCCATGGAGTTGAGATGTATTTGATTCTAGATTGTTTAACACTTCTACTAAAATGAATATTTTTAAAAGTAAATCTAATATTAAAAATAGTAGAATGGAAGAAATAGATCTTCTTAATAAATGGACCATTCCAAAGATGGATCCAAAATTAATTTACCAACTTGGTACCTTTGAGAAAATTGATTTAAAACAAGTTGTTAAAATAACTGAAGAATCTATTCCACTTGACAAAGATGATATTTCTTTACAATTATTTCATGGATCTGATATTGATAAGTACAAATATGAATATAGATTTATTTATAATGGTCTTGTTCAAGTTGCATTTAAGCTACTTACTTTTGATAATTTGCTTGATAGTTTTGTTGCTATTCTTTGTGATGCAAGAAACTTGAATTGGAAACAGTCTATTATAGGTATCATACAATCCAGTTTGCCTCATGGCCCTGTTTATTTTGATGTATATCCTAATTTACAATTATCTTTGATTGATGTGAATATTTTACATTCTTTAACATTAAATGTTAAATTACATGGTTATAATTATATACCAAATACTAAGACTATATACATTTGTTATCGTATTTATTATAAACGTCTTTATATTTTAAATCCTATGTGCAAAATGATTAATAAGCAAAATAATGAGACCATTATTATAGAAATAAATTTCTATAAATCTCATACTACTAGTAGAAGACCCATTAAATGAGAAGAAGTTCAATTTCCTAATAATTGGATGATAAAGGAAGTTGTTCCTAGCTGTTATACAAACTGAGGTTAATAGAATTATTCAAACTCTTGATGGAGATATTCATATTCATTTTAAAACAAGATCACAATCTTATAAATTTAATAGATCTTCATTTTCTTATTTTTCTCCTCTTGATTATACTAGAGAGTCCTAATATTTCTAGAGCTTCTACATCTAGACTTAAAGAATTTGCTCCAGAAATTAGGAGATATAATAACTTAGAAAATAGATTTGATAAACTGAAAATATCTTCTTCTAATATTGTTCCTAATATTCCTCATGATAATAATAATAATGAAGATTTTATTGAACCTACTGAATCTGTTATGAATTTCTCTGTGGGAAATCCCATATTATAAAAATTTATTTTAATGATTAATAAACAATATGATTTCAGCCCAGGATCTCCTCATAAGAAATTGATTCAAACAAAGTTTAATAAAGAAAGATGGGAATCATTTATAAAATGGTTTTTGGTAAACTTTTCTAAGGAAGAAAAATTATATTTTCAAGAAGAATTTTATAAATTTGTTACTGAGAAAGATTAGCTTGTACCTTTTGTACCATGGTTTATGGTTAATTATATAGAACCAATTATTGCTATTATAGAAAGAACTTACGTTTTTGATGATGGAAAAAAAACAAAAAGGAATATTTTCTCCCAAAAATCCTTTCCATATTGATAAAGATGGAAAAGGTATTCATTTCTTAGCATTTCAAAATCTTTTGAAAATGAGCATGCTATGGTTACTATTAGAAATATAAATTCTTTAATAAAACAACAAAATTATGCTAATTTATATTTAAATGTTCTTGGAGAATGTACTTTCCAACTCGATAAAAGAATAACAAATATAATAAACGTTGTTGCTAAAATGAAGGAATTTTTGGAAAAATTTATCAATTTCCAACCTTCTACGTCTACCTCCCAAGCAATAATAGCCATGCCTACTATACAACCCCCTCCTAATGTTCAGAATTTTAAACTTAAAGATTTTTTTGAGCTAGAAAAAATTATTACAAAGAAATTTGTTGAATTCGGAATTTCTACTCTTCATATCAATGAAGATAATACTGATGAAGAATCTTTTCAGAAAGAAATCATAGAAGTTAATAAACTTCAGAAATATGCTGATAGACCTACTATGAGGACTTATTATTACCAACGTCCTACTCCTCAAGATGTTCTTTATGAAGAACAAGATGTTGTTACAAACAATTCCTACTTAGGTAAGAATATTTATGATTGGAATCTTAATGGTTTCATAGAAAGGCATATTTATAATCTTGTGCATAGAATGCTTATGTATAGTACCATTAGCAAGATCAATGGTAATTCTGATAAAACTATTGCAAAGATGATTATTGCAGGTTTTATAGGTCAATTGAAAGGTTGGTAGGAAATTATTTACTTCTGCTAATAAAGAAAAAATTCTTAATACTATTAAATAGGAAGAAACCAGTATTAATACTGAAAATGTTGTTTATACACTTATTGTCACTATTATAGAACACTTTACAGGTAGATGGACCAATAATTTTGAACATATTAGAACCTTATTAAATGGTTTAAAATGTCAGAGTCTTGCCTTTTTTAGGTGGTATAAAGATACTTTTCTTTCTAGAGTTATGGAGCTTCCTGAGTCTAATAGTACTCATTGTAAGTCTAAATTTGTAGATGGTCTTCCCTCATTATTTGCAAAAAGAGTTAGAAAAACTCTTAGACAAAATGATGTCAATATAGATTATAATAAATTTACTTATGGAAAACTCATAGGCATTTGTATACAAGAGGGTTTAGGCCTTTGTAATGAAATAAAATTGAATCAACAAATAAAAATGAATAATATTACTGAGAAAAAACAATTAGGTTAGTTTTTTGGTCAATTTGGTATGGGATTGCCAAAAGAAGTTAATAATATTAGAAAATCTAAAGAATTTTCTAATAAAAATTTGAGAAAAAAATCTCATAAAAAAGAAAGAGAAAAAAGAACATCTAATAGAAAACATCATAAAAAGTATAAGAATAATAATGCTTGCTACAAATGTGGTAAAGTTGTCATTAAGCTAACAAATGTAAAATGAGAAAAAAAATAAATTCTCTTGATATTGATGAAAATCTTAAGGAAACTCTTTATATGATTATGCTTGAGTCATCAAATATAGAAAAAGATGATTTGTCAGAATCTAACTCTTTAAATGAATGTTTAGATAGCACAGATAATGAATTTGAATGTGATCCCTGCAAGCAAGGTAAGTTTTGTATTAATAGTAATAATTTGGATAAATCTGACAATGAAGAATTATACAATCTTATTTCCCAATTCTCTGAATTAAATGTTATTACTAATGATAATACTTTAGAATTTTTAAAGTCTATTAAAGATCCTATTCTCAGATCAAAGATTATTGATCAAATTGAAAATTCTCCTTCAACTTCAAAATCTTTTTAAGAACCTATTTATAAAGAAACAGAACCTTGCACAATGTCTGAGGTTTATAGAATTCTTGAAAATAGACAAAAAGACTAATACTCCTACTACTGTTCAAGATTTGAAAAAAGAAGTTGAAAATCTTAAACAAGAGATTGTAGATATTAAAAAAAATAATATATTTCTTGAAGAAAGGATGAGAAAATTAGAAATTTCTCAAGGAAAATGGATTATTCCTCAAATGGATAATGTTTTTGATAACATTCAAAATGAAAAATTTCAAAGTGAAGATTTTCTTTCTAAATTGGAAATAGTTACTTCTCAAAAATGGTTAATAAAATTAGTCTTCTTATTGATAATAAATTCTCTAAAGAGTTAACTGCTCCTGCTGATAGTGGTGTAGATTTAAATTGCATTCAAGAAGGTCTCATACCAACCAGGTACCATGATATGATCCCTTATAATAGAGAAAGAGGAAATCCTCACTCTTATAGAGGAGAAAGAGGTGGTAGAGTTGTACCATTAATACAACATGGAAAGTAGAAGCTTATAGCTTCGCCTATATCCCAAGCATCATATGCTTCCGATTCTAAAGATCCAATCTTCAAGGATCCCTTATTTGTAGAATTTTTACAATTCAAACAAAACCAGGCTAGTTTTAATAGAATTCCTGAGAACTTTGAAAAATCCGAACGATCTAATAGATCATCTGAAAATGTTTCAAAAATAGAAAGAACTAATAGACCTTCTTTTGCTAATGTTACTTGGAATGTGGCATCACCAAATGATGAGGATTCCCTCACTACATTCGAACAAAAAGAAAATAAAGAAATAATAATGATCCTTGAATACAATGACCTCCAATGGATGAATGATCCATGGATTATAGTCCAGAGATATTTTGATACAGTATCATATGTTGCAGGTTTTTATAAACCTTGTTTATATTTTGAAAATATTCTTATAACCACAGGATCTTGTGAAATATCACATTTCTATCCTAGTTCCCAGGATAGATCCATTTTTAATTTTAGTAAAATTATAATAAAAAAGATTATTTCTATTGAGGAATGAGGAATATCCTCATTAAAAGAAAAAGAATTCTTTTTGAATGAACAAAAGATTGTTTATAAATTTAATTTTTGGGATTATATCCAAGCTTTTGAAAAGGTTTTTTTTATATGAAAACCCCAGAAAAAAACATACATGGTTTGTAAAAATTTGTCCTGAAGTTTTCAAAAATGATATTCCTAATTGGTTTTTTAATTGGTGGAAATCTTATGGTCCTAGCTAGAATATTTTGCTTGATCAATTCAGAGAGGCTTTTGATAATTGGGCCAAATATTCTCCCAAGTTAATTGAAGTAGAAAAGAACAATCAAATGATTGAAGGTGAAGCAGCAGTTTTCTTCTTCATAGAACTCTCCATACCTTGGATCTGAAAATGGATTTTCGAAATTGAAACAACTGAGAATAATATTCCTTGCTTACAGAGAGTGTTCTATATCAAATGGTGGAATAGAATGCTCCAATTTGATAAAGAAAAAGGACATATTGAAGGACAAGAGACATCGGATAATATTCTTAAAGGAATCCAATTATATAAAGAAAAATTGGATAAAGAAAAGAAAAGATAAGCTTTATCTCTTTTTGAAAAAGCTTTAGAAAAAATACAGTTGCGCAAAGAAAAATTATCCAAGGCAAAATTAATCAAAGAATTCATTAATGTGGTCCAACAAGATTGATGGATAATCTTGATGAAGAAGGAGAAGAAGATCATACTTCAGAAAATTCATCCATAGCAACTTCATCCAGATCAAAGACTAGAGAAATCGTTTTGATTGCTTGGTAGGAGAATCTCAAGATCCAGAAGCTGATAGCTTACCAACCTTGCGGGAGATTGATAAAATTCTATAGACAATGAGAAGTGAAAAGTAAAAGTAGCAGATCATAAACTGTTTACTTTTTGAAAATAATGTCATAGGACAAATAGTAATATACAGTTTACTTTTCACTGTGTAGATTTGAAAATTTTTAAATTTGTAACAGTAATTTTTGTTTTTTATAAATAGCTTTGTAGTTTTGTAACGGGGCAGAGCAAAAAATAGAAAGCCAAGCCCTTTCTTTTCTTTTCTGCATATCCCTTTTTTTTTCTGCATATTAGAAAATTTTATTGAAGAAATAAAAATTCTGAGGCTGATTAAAGCTTTTAAGTATTAAGGTTAGTATCAATTTGTTCTGCAACTTAAATTTATATATTTGTTTATAACTTAGCTTAATGGTAGGCTAAGTAGATAAGTGTTAAACAATCATGGGTTAAATACTCTTGACAAGCCATGGTCATTAAGGACAAGGCTTGTGTTGAAGGTTTTAGATCTCTTAAATGAGTTATCCAGGCAGGTTTTGAGGCTTAATGACACTTTATATATGTTTAATTCTGGATTACTCCTTGTTTGCCCTTGTTAGCTGGGTTGACGTTTGTGGATTTTTGGGTATTGAGTCAGATTTATATGGTAGGCTAGTTAAATGCAGGTAAACGTTCTATTTAGTTTTGGCTATTCCTGTGACCTCTTATCAAATTTCATTCCTCTTTCACAAGATCCTGTCATTAAAATATTCTTATATTATTTATTAAATGAATAAATGTAATATTTAATTAATACTTACATATTAAATATAACAAATACATTATTTAATTAATATATAATTTAATTAATTTAATACATTATTTAGTAAATAAATTATTTATTAAATTTAATTAATTTTCTTGATGATTAATTTAATTAAAATTGTAAGCATAAGTTTTAGAATTTTTTAAGTAGTAAAATTTTTATATTTTCATATATGTATATGTGTGTGTATATATATGAGTGAAGTGAGTGAGTGAAAATTGAACAAATAATGTGAAAGACGAAGTGAGAAAATGAGGTAGGTGTGCTTTTTAGAGTGTAGAGTTTTTTTGAGTGAATTGTGAGGGATTTTTTAGGTAAAAAATTATAATATTTTGGGAGAAAAATTGGAGAATGTGCCAGTATTTTAAAATTTTTTTGGGGATTGAAAATATTTTTCCCTAAATGTAGAAGAACAGGCCCTAGGCAATGAGCTATAACTGCTCTGTGTATGGGTTGGTCATGTTGCCTAAAAAACAGGGTTTCTTTGATGCTGGGTGGCATCCTCGTAGGGGTATAAACGGATTATATACGCTATTTGTATATTCGTATTTGATTTACTTTTCAAATATCCAAATGCGGGTATAGATTTGACGGATATTTATATATGTTATGATATCTGAATTTGTATCTATTGGATATTGATTGAATTCAAATATATTTATATTTAATTATAATTATTCAAATGCATTTATATTTGATTAAAATTAAGCATATTTAAATTTAAATATTATTTTTTGCATATTCATATTTGATGATAATTATTTGAATATTCATTTATGAATATCCAAATTTGAAATTCCATTAACCTATAACAAATGCATATTTGTTAGTTAATAGAAGGAAGCCTACATTTTCATTAAAAAGGAAGCAATTAAACAAATAGCATAATTTTTAATTAATAATTGAATTTAAAATTAATTATTAGTACTAATTAATATCAATAATGACTTTTAAGTATATTAA
Source organism: Jacaranda copaia (assembly GCA_014898725.1). Lineage (NCBI taxonomy): Eukaryota > Viridiplantae > Streptophyta > Magnoliopsida > Lamiales > Bignoniaceae > Jacaranda > Jacaranda copaia. The sequence goes on from JACGDI010003094.1 coordinate 1,747,242, forward strand.
TTATAAAGTCAGCCTGCAACAATCTAGGTTGATTATTTCATGTTTCAATTTTCTACATATTACTATGATTTTTTAAATCGATTATTTTTTCTTCTCAATTCTTCAATTATAATATATATATATATATATATATTTATACATAGATGGATTATGAAAATTTTTATTGAAAAAATAAATAATATATTATATATGATAAATTTTCAAATATAATTTATTCTATTTAAAATACATGAAAAACTAGAGTTTATTATATATATTAATCTTTTTAAATACTAAATTATCAAAAAATATTTTTAAATATTATTTATTATATACGAATAATGGATATAACTAAGCTACGAAAAATCAAATATGTAAATGGATACATTCAATGAAAATATATTTGAGATATTTTATATCCATTTATAATTAAATATATACTAATTCAATATGAATAATATTCATTTTAAATGAATGTGAATAATATTTTATATACATAAATATAGATATGAAAGATAAATGAATTTTTGACTATTTATTTACAGTCATATATTCCAATGGAATGTCCTTTCACTGCACAAAAAAAGTATCCACAATGAGAGAGCATCCCTCTGGAATACTATCCCAGTAACAATAGAAGGGAAAGCCGACAGGACACAAGTACTTCTGTAGTACAACTCATGGTTACTTGTTGACCATTGATAAAAGAAGTAACTTAAACAGGAAGAATAATGAAACTTATGTTTGTGATATGAATTTTAACGTTTAGAAAGAAATATTTTAGGAAATGCATTTTGAAGTTTTATATGAGAATACGAGAGAAATAAAAATGTCTCTTCAATAGTTGTTTCCAACAACTAATGCGTCGGTCAAACATTTTTTACTATAAACCTTTCCGCATAATATTTTGTTTGTTAGTAGCATTGCATCAACTTTTACAGTATTATTCTTTTATTATATTAAAATAATAATTACCAGATATATATGGATATATATATATGTGTGTGTGTGTATAACATATATTTATTTATCTATACTTTGTAATAACGTGCCAACTACATTAACTGAATCTAGTGTGGTTTCATATGACTTTGTAAAATATCCTTATTATAGAGTAATTGTCACTTATAAATCAACCTTACTAACAACTCACTGACAACATATCACTACAATTTTATGATTTCACTATTGTTCCTTTATAGTCTCGCATAAATTGATAGCATTCATTTTTGTTCACAACTTTTTCTACGCCTTTTTCCAACTTCATACAGTTGATGTGTTCCCTCCCATCATTATTATTTTTTCCTTTTTTTTTTCTTTTCTTTTTTTCTTCTTAAAAGAGGAATATCCTGGCTCCATCATCGTTACATTAATTTATTAATTTCTAAAACTACAAATTTAAAAACAGAGAATTGAGAACACATTCCACGCCAGTACTGTTGGTTCTATCTATGAAAGTTGAAAAACTTATAGCTTAAGACCAGTGAAGAATGTACGGATATACTAGAACTGTAAGCCACTTTACTGGAATGTAATGATTATAGATATGAAAAAGGATATAATTAAAAATTTTATTAAGAGAATATTTTGAGGAAATTATAATATGAATACAATTGTGCCCAATGCTTTTTTGATCTCCCAATATGGGATTGCAAATCAACATATATTGGGATTTTCTTTTATGAGCTCACATTTGTGTTAATTTGTAGATAAATGTTATGAGCTCATAAGCAATGGCAACCTTTATGTACTAGTCATTTATGTGGTGGAGGGATCTTGGCTACTAGTAGATTGGTGGGACTGAGAGATTTTGAGCAAAAGCATAATATAGAAAAGATGTATATATTAAAGATATTTACAGTGTGGCCTTTTGTAGGCTATTTATACAAGAAGGCGTGCTCAGAATTGTGTGAGCAAGAAACAATAAAAAAATGTGACCTCTGCAAATTGAGTACATGTGGACACAGAGAATAAAAAACAACCAAATTTGCAACAGAAAATTAGTGAAAAGGTTATCTTTTTTCTTGGTTCATCAACCGCCGCAAGTTGGAGCGTGTATGTTTAACATGTCTAGCTTGGATAGAATTTGACCAAAAGATGAAATGGGCGACGGCTTTGTGCAGATATCTGCAAGTTGGTCAAAAGAAGAACACGGTATGAGATGAATGAGACCAGATTGAACTTTCTCATGGGCGATATGACGATCAATGTCAATATGTTTTGTTCACTCATGAAATGTAGGATTTGCAGCAATCTGGAGAGCGGACTGACTGTTAAAGAAAATAAGAGTTAGATTGGAGGTATCAATCTAAAAATCGCGAAAAAGATAAGATAGCCACTGAACCTCGCATGTGGTGGAAGTGAGCACACGATATTCAGCCTCCGAGGAAGAACGGGACCCAGTACATTGCTTTTTGGCTTTCCCACCCACGAGAGAATTTCTAAGAAAGACAAAGTAACCAGTTACAAAATGGCGACTGTTTAAACATGTGGCCCAATTAGAGTCACTGAAGGCCTTTAGTGTCAATGAGGACTTGGTAGGAAAGAAAAAGCCGAGACTTGAAGTTAAATTGACATATCTGAGAATACGGTGAGTAGCTTGTAAGTGTGATGTGGTTGGAGAATCCATAAATTGACTAAGTTGGTGGACGGCAAAAGCAATGTCCGGCCAACTGGATCTAAAATAGAGAAGACGCCTAACGAGGTGACGATAAGAAGAGGTCTCGGGAAAGCGGATCGCGAGGTTCTTTGCAGAGCTGTAGAAAGGGGTCCATAGGTGTGGCAATGGGCTTGCTACCAAGAAAGTCGGTGTCGCTAAGGATGTCAAGCGCATATTTGCATTGGCAAAGTGTAATCCCTTTGGAAGAGCAGATAACTTCTAAACCGAGAAAGAATCTGAGGCCACCGAGATCATTTATGTGGAAAGAGTGGTCAAGATAAGCTTTGATGGAATTTATTTTAACTAAATCATTATTGGCGAGAATGATATCATCCTCATAAACTAGGAGGGCGGTGATTAATTGGTTAGAAGATTTGATGAAAAGGGAGTGATCAGCCTCAGATTGCCAATAATCCAAAGAAAAAAGAGCACCAAAAAGTTTAGAAAACTACCGACGGCTAGCTTATTTTAACCAATATAAAGACTTCTATAACTTGCAAACCAGGTTTAGGGCAGGAGAAGAGAGGGTCGGCAGTAAGGACATATAAACATCTTTGTGAGGATCGCCGTGTAGAAAAGAGTTATTGACATCAAGTTGTTTTAAGAGCCACCCTTTGGTAGTTGCAATAGCAAGGAGAAGACGCACCATTGTGATTTTGGCTATTGAAGAAAAGGTGATGAAGTAATCAATACCCGACGTTTGTGTACACCAATTGCCACAAGATAGACTTTATAACTTTCTATGGAACCGTTAACATAATATTTAATGCGATATAGCCATTTACAACCCATGACTAACTGCCCCGGAGTTAAAGAAGTAAGTGTTCAGGTTCCAGTTGAAGCAAGAGCTGCTACCCTTAGTTTGTGTATACCCCTTGGCCACAAGTCGGGCTTTATATCTTTCTATGGAACCGTCAGCATGATATTTAATGCAATATAGCCATTTACAACCCACGACTGACTGGCCGGGAGGTAAAGAAGTAAGTGTTCAGGTTCTAGTTGAAGCAAGAGCAGCTAACTCTGTATGGCGCCAACCTAGCACTGAGATTGAATAGCCTCTTTGTAAGACCTAGGTTCAAGGTTAGAAGAAATAAAGCAAGCAAGAGTTGTGTAAGAAAGAGACAAGCGAGAATAGGACATAATATTAGAAAGGGGGTGGGAGATACTTGAGCGCGGAGGAGGCAGTTTAGCAGTGGAAGCAAGGTAGCAATGAAAATTATTGAGGTAGGCAGGGCATTTGCAGGTTTTAGTAGAGTGACGAGTAGGCTCAGCACGTGTTGAAGATACGGGAGAAGGAGAGGAAAGATCAACGTCAAGAATAGGGCTTGTAGGATATATGAGAAGAGAAGGTGACGGAGCCTGGACTTTGTTTTTAAGGGGAAAATGCTTTCATAGAAGGTGACATGGTGAGGAGCAAAAATTTCTTTAGTGTGTAAGTTGAGAAGAAGGTAACCTTTGGTGCCGGTCTTATATCCAAGAAAAACACATTAACGAGCCCTGGGGTCCAGTTTGGTATGATTGGCAGAGAGTGTGTTTGCATAACATAAGGAACCAAAGACTTTAAGTGAGGTGTAATTAAGAGCAGTGCTGTAAAGCAACTGGAAATGGGACTTTTCTTGAAGAACAGTGACCCGAAGTGAAGGAATATGTGTGCAAGAGGTCAAAAAAGAAGAAGAACAAGTGACATGATCAGTGGCTCTTGTATCAAGAAACCAAATAGTGGAAGAGGGGAGAGAGAGAGAGCGAGCGAGCATTACTTGAGGCAAATTCTGTGGAAGAGGGAGTAAGCACATTATCAACTACTGAAGGAGAAGAGTTATTGAGGTTGGGTTGTTGAAGAAGAGAAAGAACCTTGTTATAGTGGTCTTGGGTGAGGGATGTAGTAGAGACGGGATCAGTAGATGTTGGGACAGTAGATGTAGTGGAATTGAGTGGGGTAGGAGTATCAAAATAGTGACGATATTATGAGCCAAACTAGTGCGGTTGCGACGCTTAAACACAAGTGGAAAGTCATGCTTATAGTAACAGGTTTGAATAGTATGTCCAGGCCTGCCACAGCATGTACAAAAATGATTATCACCGATAGTTGGCTAGGAGGGGGGTTTCAGAGATCACTAAGAAGGTGTGGGAAATAGTGGAGGGTAAGGCTGATTAACAAACAATTGGTGGGCAACAGGTGAAAGCTGTCGTTCCTATTGAATTACCATAGAGAGGGAAGGGATCCATAAGCAAAATTTGTGATCGGACTATAGTAAAGTGATCTGCAAGACCACGTAGAAACTGAAGAACATGGTCATTATTCTTGTAGCATTTAACAGTCTCAAGAACCCTATAAGAATAGATGTTGGCACAAGAGCAGAAAGGGATGGGTTGAAAAAATTAGTAGTTCATCCCATATGATCTTCAAGGCTATGAAATAATTAGTTATCGTGCGGTCATCTTGTAGAAAAGAATAGATTTCTTCCTAGAGTTTAGAGATGCGAAAAGCATCACCTTGTGAAAAGCGCTCCTTAAGATCAGACCAGACATCAGATGCTTTGTCTAACCGCATAATGCTTTGGATAGTGGAGGGACAGATGGAGTGAATGAGCAAAGACAGAACCATTGTGTTGCAATGCTCCCATGCTGGAAAAAGGGGATCTGTACGGGGCGGTATGGGTAATGAAAAGCCAACTTATTCTTAGACAAAAGGGACATCTGCATCGCTCTCCCCTAATAAGTATCGTTACTGCTAGAGAGAACAAAAGTGACTAACGTGAGAGATGGATTTTCTTTCAGATGAAGGTAGTAAGGACTAAAGGGGTTGAGGGTTGGTTTTGGTGGGGAAACCATTTCTGCAAAAAAGAAAAAAAAAAACAAAAGGAGGATGATGTGTATGTTACAGAGGGATCGTGGCTCTGGTACCATCAGAAACTTTGAGCAAAAGCATGATGCAGAAAAGATGAATATAATAAAGATATGTACGTTGTGGCCTTTTTGTAGGCTATTCATACAAGAAGGATTGCTCACAAATTGCGTGAGCAAGAAACAATAAAAAAATGTCACCTCTGCAAATTGTGTACATGTGGACAGAGAGAATAAAAAAACAAGCTCTACAACAGAAAATCAGTGAAAAGTTCATCCATTTTCTTGATTTATCAAGAATTGTGGTGATAGGATCTATTTTTTAGCAGTAATTATAACTTCAATTGAATATTTTATAACAACAAGAAACTCTTAAAATTATGCCCAAAAAGAATTACTATGCTAATCGCTTCTCCCCTATCTTTTCTTTATATTTAAAAAAAAAAAGCAATGAAGATTAAAACAAAAAAAAAAGCAATGAAAATCTTCATTAGGTTGTAAAGAGGAATACACAGTGCTGGATACCTTTCTGGTACCTTATTACTGTAAAGCCACTTTTTTGGTTGAATTATTATATGTTACCTCTTGTGCTTCTGAGCCACCAATGATGGTCCATCACTGCACTTTCTTTAACTTCCCTTGTTAGTTTTTGTGATGATGCGATATATATGTCAGCTACCACTTTAATGCGTGAATTGTGAATAATCATTTTTTTTTCTCTCATAATTCAAGTGTACGTATAGATCGTGAAAAGTTTTGGCTTTGTTTATTTATATTTTGAAGCATTTTGTCAAAATAGTTTTTGGAAAAGAAGTTGGGAAATATAATTGTTGTTTGTTTGTACTTTGAGTGATAAATGGAGAATGCTTCGAGAAAAAATTATTTATTTGGTTATATTTTGAGAGGAGATAATATATTGCATTAATAATTTTTTTCTTTAATTGGTGGGATGAAATGACTATTTTAAAGTTATTTGTGTATATATATATATGTATATATAGATTGAATGGTTTGGTATTATGTGGGTGGGGGAAGACAAATTACGACATAGACAAATATTGGGGAATGGGATAGGAAATGAATTGAGAGGTATTTTGGGCCTTTTTGGATATATTTTGGTTGTAGAATTGGGGAATATGATAGCATGTTTGTTTATATTTTGGAAGTTGAAATTTTTTTTGGCAATTTGTAAACAAACAAAGCCTTTATGTTAGATTCGAAATTAGCAAGTCTTATTTAATAATTTTCCAATTATATTTAAATAATTTCAGATAAAATCAAGATCGAGCCCTAAATGGCTTTATATGCATTCAAATCAAGTGAAGATAAAGATACATGGTGGATTTAGTATCTTAACATAGAAAAATTAATAATATTATGAAAATTTTGAATGTTTAATAGTATATGACCACAAATGAAAGGTCTCCCTGATTTGGAGGAAAGTGCTGCTCTAGAGAATCATCAGCTTGGAAGGACCTCAGATGTGTAGTTGCTGCTGTTCAACATTCATATAATGAGTGCAAATTAAAGAAGTACTTTCCCCTCCTCTATGTTTTTTAAAATTAATTTATTCTTTTAATTTTTTATTTTATGTAAATTAGCAGTTGCTTTTGTAAAATTAATTCTATGATTTAAAATTTATGTTTAGTTTGATGTGTATATCTGTTTGTTGAGATTATTTTTCTGATTAAATCTAAAAAAGTGATCTAATTGCTTTTAATTTATGAAGAGTAAGCACTTGGTATTTTGGCAAACATGTGCAAGAGTAGTTGGACATGCTAACCTTGTCACAATAACAAACTTGCACTTCTCCAATTTTTAAGTTAGTGCCAGATTTTACGATGCAATAAAGAATTATAGTATAAAGGTAAAATTAAGGTTTAACAACACACAATTTATTATTTTGCAGTGATGCTATTTATAGTAAGCTCAAGTGGCAGTACTTCACTGTGCCACTGGGTGAGTCACAAGCAATTGCATAATAGCTCGTATGGTGAATCAATGTCTAGATTGAAATAAGTCGAGTTCAAATCTATTTAAAAAGGCATTGATAATGTTTTGTAAAATTATTTTATATGTGATACAATAAACTATTGAAGACCATTTTGTCTTTTTGTTATTAGTTCAAGTAGACCTCTAACCTTATATTATGATATCAATATAGACCACAATTAGCAAATCATATTAAAAGCATAAAAACTAAAAATTAATGATAGATGCATTTGTCCGCTGATAAGTTATAATAAAGAAAGAGAAGTTTAAATTTTTTATTGTGGATCAAATAAACAAGGTTTAATTAACTTGTGTTAATTCGTGGAGAACCCAAAAGTGATAAGAGAAAATCTATGGGCCGCGCCGGGTTGAAATCTTTTTCATTTTCGTGGGAACTTGTTTGAAAAGATAAAAGTGACCAAAACGATCACGGAAAGTCATGAAACATTTGAGAATAATTCATGGAAAGTAATGAAAGAAACAAAACATAAAAGCAACACCAGTACAAGAGAAACTCTATTATTCAGTTGAAGAATAACACATAGATATGAAATTATTCACTAGGAAAGTGGTATAAATATCATTATCGAAAAAGTATAGATAATAATATGAGAATTGCCATTATTGGCAATAACTTTTATTTCTCATGATATTATTTAATCAATATACGATTCTTTGTCCATTTTAATCTTATGCACATTATATTATTGCTACAGCAGTATATTTATGTCAAACCCCAAGTATTTTTGTGAATTGTTATAGTATAGATTTAATAAATATATACTCTATTCAAAAGTATTGTTAACTATACCTCTAGAACTACTTGAATTTCATTAAGGCTATGACTTGATGTCGTGGAATCTAGTAGTGAATTTCCATCTTAAAGAAAAAAATGGACGTTAGGAATATATAGAGGATTAGTTTTAGCCAATTTTGAGTCTTCATTTATATTTTTGGGTTGCTCTCCTTTCGAAATTTGAGCACATGATTTATGTAGAACTTGATCAATGTTTGAGGGATCTAAATAAAGGTAAATATGAGATACAAATTCAACTCTCTTTTGGAGCTTATTATGGATTCTATTTTAGGTACTTATCTTGATTTTATTTGCAATTTCGGGGACATAGACTTTAGATCTTAATAATTGAAGATGTAGAATTTATCAAGTCAATTATTTGATGAAAACTTCATTTCTTGAGTTTTATGTTAATGATTGAGCTAGCTATATGGACATCAAATTAAGACTGTTCATGTTGGAGTTATAAATTAGTACTCTTACATTGACAGTTATTGAACTTGGCATAGTAATCGGCCATAATTATATGAATCATATGTGAACAAGCATAAAAAATGGACAAAATATGCTCAAAAGATTGGGTTTCTTTTCGGGAATCTTTTCAGGAATTAGCAACATGATATATATAGTTCTAATTTTGTAACACCCCTAAATTTAGCATTTTAGAAGTAAGATTTTAAAAAATCAAAATATTAATTTGAAAAAATTTTGGGGCTCAAAATATAAATAAGGAGGACTTAATCATAAGGAACTTAAAAATTTTGGGGGGCAATCTATAATTAAAAATGGTCAACTAGGTCAATTTAAGGCACTAACTGGGTTCCATCAGGAGAATCTGGCTGTGGAGGGGAGCATACGAATCATTGACCCCCATTAAAAAGCCAAAACATGTTCTCTTTGAAAGTGATCATTCAAGTGACTTATTCCTCAACAGGAACATTTGTTACAGGTGCAGATTAGCCTGTAATTACTGAGCTCGTCCCACATAGTTTTGAGCTTGGTAAAATACACACTGACAGATTGATTACCTTGTGTGTGGGTGATCAATTCTTTGTGCAACGTAAAGAGTTTTGGTCCTGTGCTCTATTGGAATCTGTGCTTGAGATCGAGCCAAATTGCAAGTGCCGATTCTGAATATATCACGCTAGCAAAAATGTTGTTAGAGACTGAGTTCAGTAACCAAGATATCACAACATTATTGTTGCGCAACCAGGAGCTAAGAAAAGCTGGATTGTCTGCCGTAGGCTTTGGAATAGAGCCATCAATGAAACCGACTGTATTTTTCACAGAGAGGGCGATAAGCATTGCCCGGCTCCATGAAGCATAGTTATTGCCGGTTAATTGTTGAGAAACAAGCATCATCACGGGGCCATCAGTGTGATGAAGATAGAAGGGCCTGGAGGAATCATCAATGGTGGAATTGCCATTGAATGCAGCTGAAGATGACAACTGCAGAGGCTCCATGATAGAGGGGACGCTGAAAATAAGGAAGATAATTAAGATGGAGTAGAGAAGGTGATTCAGTGATGAGCATATTTCTGATACCATGTTGGAAGGAAGGGTTTCCGGGAAGGGGATGAAAACATTCTGGAGATATGCAATTGAGAGGATTTACACCATGCAGGGGAAACTGAACGTGAAAAATGTGAATTGCACTGAAGTTTGTTACAAGGGGATATATATATATATATATACAGTGGGGGTGACCAGGGAGCGGGATTAGTTGTAACTAACCCTAACCAGCTGGATTAACTAATTAAGTTATCATCTAACCCTAACTACTGGAACACAAGCAGAAAATAATTCTAGCTGATGTATGTAAAATAAATGCTACTATTCTAATAACCCTTCTTCAAAGTGTGCCTTATTTCTTTGATATCACAAACAGCAGTAACAGACCAAGAAAAAACCAAAAAATTCATACTCCAATAAATTATGCACTTGCCGAAGACATAAGAATGTGATAAGAAAGAAAACATAATATTTGATAAAGCCCAAACTTGCCTTGCAGAATGACAGTGCCACAAACAATGTATAGAATCCTCTTCTATATGCTGACATATATCACAAAGAGGTTAGAGGATAAATGTTTGCACACCAAAGACAGATTGGTTGGAAGGAAGTCTTTAGCAGAACGCCAAGCAAAATGCTTCACTTTTGGTGATATCTTACAATTCCAAACAAAAACGATAATCAACATTGCAAGCACTACTAGAAGTGCCTCGCTGATCTTCAACCATAAAGTGTCTCAAAGATAAAGCCAGATAATAAGCATAATGAACTGAAAGCATACCTTTTTTTGTACAATGCCAAATGAGCCATCCTCATTGTTGATATTCCGCAGAGGGATCAACAAGATGATATCATTTTCAGGAGGCTTGAAGGAAGAATTAACTAAAGCTTTGTTCCACACTCTTAAGTTTGAATCAATGAAATTAGCTATTATTGCATTGATTGGGACACTCGAAGGGATGGTTCTCTAAGTGACCATTGATCCATCCAAATTCTAATTGTTAGTTCATTTCCAATCCACCATCAAACACTATCTATTCTTAGGGATAAAGCTTTCCAGATGCATCTCCAATAAAAAGATGGACTAGAACAAAGCTGAGCATAAATGACCTCCATATCAGGATAGTATTTTGCTTTGAACAACTTGGAAAATAACAAATGTGATTTTGTAAGTAGCTGCCAGCCTTGTTTCGCAAGTGAAGCTTTATTAAACATGCGAACGTCATGAAAACCCCTTCCTCCAAGCCTTTTATTTCGACCAATATCGTCCCTCTTCACCTAATGTATTTTTTTCATCCCTTGTTTCCGTACCAGAAAGATGCCATCATGGACTCAATATCTCTATTAAGCTTCTTAAGTAATTTGAAACATCTCATAGGGGATGTGGGAATGGCCTGTGCAATAGCTTTAAGCAAGATTTCTTTTCCTGCCTGAGAGAGATTCTTTTCTTAACACCCACCAACATGGCTCCACAGATTGTCACAAATATATCCGAAAATCTCCTTTCTAGATTTTCCAATCACTGATGGCAGGCCTAAATATTTATCGAGCTTATCAACAGCTCTGATATGTAGAATGGCTTGGATAACAGTCTGATAAGCTAAAGGGGTATTCTTATTGAAAACTAGGGAAGATTTATCTACATTAACCTATTGCCCTGAAGCTATTTCATAGAGTTGCAAAATCTGACCAATGTAGAGCACCACATTACTAGTTGCTTTACAACATAGAACGTATCATTAGCAAACAGTCAATAGGTGGGAACCTTGATGCACACCAATCATCAGTATCATTATTTAGCCCTCTGATACAGTAATTTTTATATTTGTTTGTAGCCTTCGTGTGGAAAAAGCTAGTGTTACGGTCCCGTCTTTCATCCAATGAGTTTTTGCCCGTTGCCACATAGCTAATTCTTCATCCAGTAACTCCTCTTCTGAGTTGTCAAATCCTTCGAGATGTTTGAGCATCAATATTACCCCCTAGATAACAACTGAATATGCTCTTTGGTCTCGTGGATTTGCTTCTTTAAAGATCCTGATCCATCTCTAATCCATTTGATTAAACCAACTCTACAATTTTAATTGCATTCCTAACATCAAACAGACTCCCTTCATATCGTGTTGAAGATCACGATTGCTCAACCACTCTTTTACAGTATGTTTTCTTAAGCCACCAATCCTCAAACTTAAATCTCCGCTTACCCATTCATCTAAAAACTGGTACTCTACAATCAAATTCTGGCAAGATAGGAGAATGATCAGAATTGCGGAACCATAAGTGTGCAACATTATGATATGGAAAGACACGACTCCAAGCTGAATTTGCACAAGCTCGATCAAACCTCTCTCATACTGTATCCGGTGCTAGCCAATTGTTACACCATGTAAATGGAATTTCACGGAAGCTAAGATCGTGTAGATCAACCTCCATAAGTACGTCCCTAAACATTCTTGCTCTGGTGAAGGATATACCGGTATGACCTTGCTTTTTTGATGGACACAGAACTTCATTATAATTGCCAGGACAAACCCAGGATAGACCGCTCTGAGATTTCAGACGCCGTAAACGATTCCATGTGACCATACAATTATATGCTTTAGGTTCCCCATAAATCCCAGTTAAACGAAATCCAAGCACATTTGAATCACTGTAACATCAATATGATTTTTGGAAAAAATAAGTAAACTAATAGATACCTCTTTCTTCCGTAAAAGTGCCGAGCCACCCTAACGCCCACAAGAGTTAACACAAACACCAAGCAAATTCAGTTGATTTTTAATCTTTTCCACACCTCTATATTTTATTTAATTAATTATAATGTATATTGTTCGATTAATTAATTAAAAGATGTTAATTACTTTTGGATTCAATTATATAATACACATATTATACATTCTTATTGTTTTATTAATAGTTTCACACTGTAAAAATAAAATGTGCATAGATTAATTCAATGGCCCTCGATGGAAGTTTATCTTTGAATTGATATTTTTTTGGCATTCTCAATGAGATTTCATATTTGAAACATATTTTTTAGCCCCTTCTTTTTTATCTTCTTTCAATTAGGAGGGTAAAAAAAAACCGTACGTCATTTTTCTAATTCAAACTCACATGTAATCCAAAACATAAAGCATCTCCACCAATTGACCTAGTGCTCAAGCTGGTAGAAAGCACTTGAGACTACAAATCAAGGTCAAATCTTGAAATCTGTCTAGTTCCAAATTATCAAAACGAACACACTCTTAACTCTTAGGCCACACTGTATTATAAAGAAAAAATAAATTTTGCTTAGTGGAAAGAGAAATCGTTATAAATGTGAGCTCACGGATGTTAATCCACTAGCCACTACCCCCAAAACACCCATCAAATGTCTTCTAGTATCGGTGTATATTAAAATAAAATTGCCCAAGTCCTATGCTTATTTGCCTTTGTTTCAAATTCAAAATTTAAAATCCCCATTTTTTTTTTCAAGTTCTATGTAAATTTGCCAATGCTTCTAATTTAAACTCTGGAATCCATATTTTTTCTTACTCTTTTTTTCTTTTCACTTTAAAGTCCATATTTCTTATTCTCTTTCTTTTCCTTTTCGTTTTAAAGTCTACATTCGCTCATATTTTCTCTTATCTTTTTCAATTTGCAACTCATATTCTTTACACGGAACCCATGCCAAATAATTCTCCATATGTAAAATTGAATTTTTTCTTTCTTTTTGCATGTTTTGTCTATTTTAAAGTCTACACTCCCTCACCTTTTCTCTTTTGTTTTTCCACTTTGCAGCTCTTATTTTTTTCATGAAACCCACCGAATAATTCTCCATGCGTAAAATAGATTTTTACGTTTTTTTGCTTGTTTTGTCTATTTCATCACATAATTCATGTAAATATTATCGTAAATTCTAATTTTCTTTTTTCAATTTTTCTTTATTGATTTTGTTTGTAGATTTGCAGGAAACATTTGGCATCATTACTACCATATTTTGCTTTCATCATTTTTAGCTTCTTTATATATTAATTTATTGATCCTTTCCATTATTTTATTCGTATAAAATTTTGCATGAGATGCACATTATGTTGTATCATATTAAGACATTAATATATGGTACAAAATGAAATGAAAATAAAAGGCATAGAACAATTATTGGAGAGTACCAACTACAGTTCTAATCATTTTTAAATGTAAAAACTTGATTGATTATGTTAGATAAATTCGAGGTCGTAGTAGTTCTATTGAGGCAATATAAAACATTTGTGATGCATTTACCAGAAGGAATTTTTCAAGCGAATCCTTGGAACTAGCTAGCATGCAGTTTTAAAATAAACAAAAGTACTAATCAAGATGGGGTGAAAATGAGTGACTAATGGTTTCAATTTTTATTTCATTATTTGAACTATTGTCAACGGAGAAAAATAAAATGTAAAAAGGAAAAAAGCAAAGATACTGAGCATTATTTTATCATATTTTCTTTTGAAAGAAAGAGGTATTATTTTTTAAAAAATACTAAATATAGGAAAGAGAAAGTAAACATATTTTTTAGGTTAGAAAATCTATGTGTAAAATTATGTGTGACAGTGAATGTAAGGAGAAGAGGGATAATGATATTTTTGAAGCTTCCACTAAGCAATAAAAAAATGTTTGTACTGTTCCTGTTAAACACTTAGTAATTTTATTTATATTTTGATAATGTGACGCATTGAGTTTATACAATTGATTGAGCATTTAATATTTATATAGTTGTCATCTCGTTAAGTCATGTTAAGTTGACATAGTGTGCATTACATGTCTTGTACATCTTTCAATTGCAGTATATAATCTATTTTTGATTATTTGTTTATTATTACTTTTTTATAGAATGATTACTAGAGGAAGGGGATCTAGTGGGAAGCTTTGAGGTAAAGACTGGGACCGAGGTGCACTTGAACAACGAAGATTGAATGCTTCAGAGGTTCCTCTCTCGGAGATGGAGATGGAGAAAGAGCTGGAGGATATTTCTGCACAACATGTTCATGAGGATTTAGATGTCACACTTACTCTATTTCAGGAAAGAGAATCAAGTCAAGGTCCGAGAGCTTCCATTTTGAGGGTGAGAGGAGCTAGTCATGGGGATCATGCACCAAATGATCTTGACACTCGACCATGGATACAACCATATGGAAATAAGTATGTTTGCTAATACTTATAGAAAAGTATTATTAATATCTCCTTGAAGCTATATATAAAATATTTTATGCATTCTTTAAGAGGGAGGTAAATGTGACTTTATAAAGAGCTTTTGGTTAAGTTTGTGGATATATTGAATTTGAGGGACAATAGGCAAGCTTACTAGGGTTAATAATTGGATTGAAGAAATGGAGTAATTATTAAGTATAATTTAATTAGTAGTATAGAATTTATTTAAATGTTCACATAAAGTTTTGTATGTCGACTACTTGAAATATATCAAACCTCTACATACTTCAATTTCTACGAACTCTTTTCATTGAACATGTGAATGATAGTATATATATATATATATATATCCAAATTGTCTCTAGATGAAGCAAACTAATATTATTTTTTATCTTCTAGATTTATTCCAGATATTGCTTCTCGTTAAAAAATAGAGATCTTGCGACAACATTTTGGCGGGTGGCCTAACTAGATTGAGGTTCCTCGAGAAGATTGAAAACTTCTCTATGGAAAATTTAGAGCAAGTTATTTTTGTAATAGTTTTTTGCATGGTAATTAAAAACATAGATATTGTTTAACTAATTATTTACAAATGAGATAGGGGCACTTCATAGGGTTGCCTGAGCATGACGTAGGTATTAGAAACTCATGGGGGCATTGCCATAAGAATAATTTCAAAAATAATATTTATCATTTTGAGAAGGCTGCAAGGGAGAAAGTTGGTGGTAATGATTATAAAGAATGGAAAAAATATAATTGACCTATATGTTTATAGAAGATTGGAACACCTTGTGTGATGGTCAGTTTAGTGAACCTAATTATCAAGAAAAATGCATCAAAGTCAGCCAAAATTGTTTAGTAGAGAAGGATAGGTCTATTGAAAAACATGTTGGTGGTTCCATTTCGTTTGAGGAGCATCGATGTAGGATGGTATGATTATTTCTTAAATTACTTTTGTTTAGAAATATTATTAATCTTTTTATACTTCTCATTTCTATTATAACTCATATCTGTAGGAGGCCTAGAAAGGTCGTCTAGTTAGCCACCTTGAACTTTATGATTGAGTTCATAGGATACAAAAGGGAAAGGGTGATTATGTGAATAACAAGTCCAGAAAAATTAAAGTAAGTAAATTTTTTTCTTTCTTTTCTTATATGAAAAAAGAACTCATATGAGTATTAATTTAATGAATTGTATCTATTACTTTTTACTTATATAGGAGATAAATGTTGATAAATATTCCCAAACTAATGGCACAAGTCCTACTCCCAATACTATATTTAACATTGGCGTGTAGGTTGAAGCACATGATGGTCCAAATAAGGGAAGGATATATGGGTTTGGGAACACTTTCCATGTCAAAGAAATAATTGGAGGCTCTAGTTCATGGTAGTCAGGGCATCTACAAACTCATTATTAATTAGTGAAGATATTCTACATAGTATATCAAAGAAAGTTGTTGACAAACAATTAGCAAAATAAAGAGAACAAATGGCAAAGAAAGAGAGGCTGCAACTAGTAGAGAGGCTTTTGTAATTTAAGAGTCAAAAAGAATACTCGAGGAGTCAAAAAAGGGAGAGGAAATATTAGTTGCAGAGATGATGAAGAGAGATGAATAGTTAGTTGAGGATGCAAAAAAGAGGGAACATGATTTATTGGCAACTTTCACAAAGTTGTTAGAAAAAGCTAAAAATTCAACCTCAACTATTATTTAGTCAATTGAAAATGCTAGTGCTTCCATCGTGGGAGAAAAAAATAAGTTGACATGTGATTAAGGTTTTGATAGAGCTGTGCATCAAAATGACAGAGATAGAGAAGAATTGCCTAACTCAGATACCCAAAAGTTCTTTGACTTACTAAAAAAATGCAGAGAAACTATTATGGGATGGTTGCATAAGACGCATAAAGCTTTTAGTAGTCACACAGTTGTTGAATATTAAGTCAGAGTTCAACCAATCAAAGACTTGTTGTGATCAAACCATATCAACAATTAAAAGCATGATGCTTGAAGATGAAAAGTTGCCTAACAACTTAGATAATTCAAAGAAGTTGATGAGGTTATGAGACGATAAATGATCATGTCAATAATTGCATGTCTTACTGCAAAGAAAGTAAAGACAAGACTAAATATGTTGTGTGCAGTCATGACAGATATAGGTCTAGTTCTATAAGACTATAATTGCTAGAAAACCTATGCTACGGTACTTTCTCCTAGACTACAATGACTTTACATGTCAAGCACTACAACTAAGCAAATGACATGGCACTCAACAAATCAATGTGAAAATGGGAGTACGACATACCTTTCTCATAGTGAAGCATGGAAACATCTTCACTTTACTCATCTAATATTTTCATTAGTACCACAAAATATTTATCTAGAAGCGCATGCTAATGGATTCACTATTTTTAGCAACACGGGTACTCCTTGTTCAAATTGGCTATTAATGGTCATTGTGTTTAATCTTTATCTAGTGCATGGAAGAACTATATATGCTCTAGAATATGGTCAGTTTAAGTCCTAAGTCACCTAGAAAATAGTTGGACATGTTTGTGCACTCTCTAATTGATGAACTTAAGGAGTTATGGAATAAGGAGTTCCAACTTATGATGCATATGGAAGAGAAACTTTCAAATGGGAGCATTGCTTTTGTAGACTATTCATGATTTTCTTGCATATGGCATGGCTTCTTGTTGAGTACTCATGGTATCTTGTTATGTCCTTATTGTACGGAGTGTACAAAATCATTTCATTTATAGAATGAATGCAAGTAGATTTGATTTGATTATCATCGTCAATTTTTTCCTCATCATTATACATATAAAAGACAAAAGGATCAATTTTTGAAGGATATACTTGAAAGAACCTCCACCTCCACATTTATTAAGTGAGGACATCAAGAGATGAGTTTCTCAACTTTCTCTTAGTACATTTGATAAACATAATAATCTTAAAGATTTACCCGGATTTGGCAAAGAACATAACTGGATAAGAAAAAGTATATTTTAGGAGTTACCTTATTGGAGTACAAATCTTATTCGTCATAATTTAGATGTTATGCTCATAGAAAAAAATATATTTGATAATATTTTTAATATTATATTAGATGTGAAGGGAAAATCAAAGGATAATGGTAATGCACGAAAGGATTTGGAAAAATATTGTAATTTCCTAGAGCTTCATTTGTTCCTAAAGCATCTTTTGCATTGAGTCAAGAGTAAGTGAATGAAGAATGCAAGTAGGCTAAGCAGCTAAAATTTTCGGATAGTTATGCTTCTAATATAGCTCGACCTGTGAATGTCAATGACTTTAAGTTTTATGGAATGAATGGTCATGATTATTATTTGTTTATGCAAAGATTGCTCCTAATTACTTTTTGTGATTTGTTGCCTAAACCAGTATGGGAAGCAATATTATAGCTTAGCATCTTTTTCATAGACTTATGCACAACTGTATTACATGTAAACCTATGGAACAATTAGAGAAAAATATTGTGTAGATTATTTGCAAGCTAGAAAAGATTTTTCCACCATCATTCTTTGATGTAATGGAGCACCTTCCAGTCCATTTGGATTATGAAGCAAAGGTTGATGGGCCTGTGTAATATTGATGGATGTATCCATTTTAGATGTAGTAATCTTATCCTTTTATGACTTATTTAAATTATATTGACAAAATATTTTTGAAATATTTGATTTTTTTTATTTATGATGTACTCTATCATTTAGATTTTTACATCATTTGAGGAAAAAAGTTAAAAATCGGGCTCGAGTTGAGGTTTTATTGTTGAAGCTTACATGATTGAGGAAATCTCAACATTTCTCATATTATATTTTGAGCCTAGTGTGCAAACCAAATTAAATTGACATCTTTTGATTTTTACACACCCAGGAAGAGCACTTGGAAGTCAAAAGGTTGGTTGATTATTTAAAGATCATGATGAGCTAATAATTGCACATAGATACATATTATTGAATTATGATGAGCTAGTTTCTTTCTTTCTTTCTTTTTTGTTAATGTCATATTAATATATGATATTAAATAGTTGTTGATTATGAGTCTTGTTTGTTGGGTTCTTTTAGACAATTTGATGAAGAGATGCTGCAACAATATCCATCTTTGACTAAAGATGAATTAGGAACATTACATGATACAAAATTTCCAAAATGGTTGAAAAATCATGTAAGTTTTGATTTACACATTTATATATTTGACTTAAATATTTGATGGTTATGTTGATTTATAAAACTCATCACAGGCAATGGATGCTAGAAATAAGGTTGAAGAGAACATTGGATACATTGTCTAAGGCCCTAGTCGATGGGGGGTTAAAATCTACTAAGGTTATTTTGAAAAAAGGTTCAAGTTCCATACTATTGAATACGGGAAGCACAAATCCACAATGAATAGTGATGTGTGTGTGTTGGGGAGCTCATGGAATGAGAATGAGCTTGATTATTATGGGTTGTTGGAAGAAGTGTTAGAGTTGGAATATTTTGGAACTATAAATAAAGTTGTTCTATTTAAATGTAATTGGTATGACTTTTCTGATAGAAAAGTTAGATTTTATCCAAGGTTTGGACTTGTAGAGGTTAATCACCAGAGAAAACTCAATACGAATGACCCTTTTATTTTTGCTCAACAAGCACAACAAGTGTATTATTTGAGTTTTCCATCCATTTGTTGAGATAGATGTGATTGGTAAGCAGTGTGCAAAAGAAAGGCTAGGAGCAAAATTGATATCCCATCACTAAAGATGCAAGATGAAGATAGTCATCTCATTCATCAAGGCCTTTTTCAAGAAGACACAATGCCAGCTCCCCATGAAATTCTAGTTACTGTTGAACTTGATCAGTCAAATATTTTTGTGGATGATGATGCAAATGCCATGGAAGTACCTCTTCATGAAAATTTGATGTGAAAGTATGTACTCAAGAAGCATAGAAAAAGATGATGACGATAATGATGGGGATGGTGAGGAGGAGGAAGATGAAAATTTTGAAGACAGTGCACAAGATCAATAAAATGCATTTGTAATTTCCCAATTCATTTCCTTTAGATATTGAATGTGTGTTGTTTATGTTTTGATCAAATCTTGTTTAGTGTAATTGTCATTTTTTTTAAAACAAAAGTATGTTACATGGATTTTTTTATTTTAATGTAGATCTACTTATAAGAAGTCTTCGGATAACTAAGTTAGTTATCATCCATTTGCAGCTCAAATCAAGATTGCTGGTATTTCTTTTTATTTTTCCTTTGCCTTCAGGTATTTATCCTTCTTTGGTCTTCATGTTATTTTAAAGATTGTTTTGGTTGCTTGATAAAATTGGGTGGGATGAATTTTCTTTATCTTTTTAGTTAATTCCTTTCATTTTAATTTTTTACTTTTCTTTGTGATCTTATGATGAAATGATTTTTGATTGTGATATGTAGGATTGTTTTAGCTTTTTTCTCTTTCTTGATTATCACCTTTTTATGCAAAATGGAACAGGATTTCTTTTTTTATATTGTCATTATTTGGATTATGTTGCTCAAAATGAAGACAAATGACATTCTCATGTAGCTTATTTTCACATTTAACATGAACATATCATTATCAATGTATTTGTATATACATATATAATGGTGCAAATTTTTTAAAGCAACACAATGGATATAGTATGGATGTTGTGTGCGGGGTGGTACATGGGGAAGCAATTTGAGAAGAGGGTAGGGCCAATCATGTGGAATGGCAAGTCTTTGATTAGTAATATGAGAATTAAAGCATTTTTAATAAAGTGCTTGTTCCTATAAGTGCTTGCTCCATGTGTATTAGCATTTGTTCCATTGGTAAGAATTTAAGCCTTTGTAATAACAATGTGCATGTTCCATGTATATTAACAACATTAGTAGAGCATTAATATTTCTTTTTCTTTACATAGACACAATCACGATATATTGTTATGAGGAATTTTCCTTTTCAAAAATTTAGAACATTCAAGTTTTTCTTTTTTTTTTTTTTTGGGCATATTACCACTAATATGATGGCCTTGCTTGTGCTCAATGTGACACTTAAAACTAGAATTGTAGATAAAATTTCCATTCCAAAAATGATATTTGATTGTTGAATATGCTTGTCAGATGTATTTAGTTTTTTATTGATGTTGGTATTATTTTTTTATTTTTATTTTATCTATTATCTCTTTTCTCATTATCTTGTGGGTATGTTGGATATCCACTTTCAAAAACTTATTGATCTTATTAATCAAATTGTGTCCAACAAGCTTGAATCTATGATTTGGTTTATGGCATGATATAATAATGCCTATGGTCTCTTAGGGCCTTGTGATAATTTGTTCTCAGGCTGAAATTGTAGAATAATGTTTGACTTGGATGATATGTAGTTCTCTATCATGTAATTCAAATGTGGTTTCTAACTAGGCTAATCAAAGTTATTATTGGTTACCAGGAGAGTTAGTATGCATTAATTAATTTAGATGTGGTCAGAATTTGCTTTGGCTTGATTATTAATGGGGAGAAATTTCTGCAATATTTCATTTGTTTTGAGTTTTAATTTTTTTTCATTGTAATTCCCCACCTTGGAGGTAGTTTGGGTTGCTATGTGGTTAGGTGTTCCATGTAGCATGTTTAATAATGTGAACAACTGAGGACAAGAATTTAGTTTAATAGTTCACTTAATTGTTCTTTTCACTGTTATCAACAAGACCTGTAAATGCTTATTAATTTGTTTGTTTATTTTGGAGATCTATTTCAAATATTACTTTGAGTAATGTAATAGAGATATTGAGATATCATTTTGGTGGCAGTGTACTTGGAAGAAGCTTTCTTGGGAAAATGAAAGATGCCTCAATGGAAAATTTACGTATTTGATCTATGTTTTATGTAAGTCTGTTAGGACTAGAACATTTAGTTTTCTATTGGGATTTGATACATATATATTGTGGTACTAAATGTATCTACCTTCAGGTTAATCTATCAAATAGCTATTTTGATACCACACTTGTAATGTATTTGATTTATTATACTATTTTGTTTATTAATTGTGAATTTGAGTAATGAGCTTACTATATTACACATTAAGCAGAATTTGTTTTCCTATTTATATTGATTTGTAATTGATTAGTGTGTGAACCAAATTACAAATTTAATGATTGATTCAAAGCATATTTTTATTTTCAAGATTAATCACAAAATAGTGACATAAAATTGATCACTAATTCTAATTTATTTGTGACTAAATTAACACAATATCAATTGCGATTCAAGTAATACATTAGTTACAAATCAATCATATAACATTGACAAAAATATTCAATAACAAAGGTGGTCAAATTTTTGGTCACTTTCGTGTGATCACATGTATAGGTCACTATAGGTCACTACATAGTGACTGAATTATAGCTAAAACTGAATAAAATTGTCAGTCATTTAGGTGCTTTGGTTGGTCACAAATCAATCACAAATAGTGATGAAATATGCAGTGACTAATAATAGTGACTGCAGATGCAGTCACTATTATTTACCAATATGTGATAAATTAATCAATGAATAAGAGTAAATTCATGACTGAAAATTAAATAGGTATGACTGAATATCCAGTCACTGATTTATGATTGAATCAAAAATCAATCACTAACGAAATTAGTGACAAGTTTTTCAATTGCATTGTTAGGTAAAAATTCAATCATAATTTTCATTTCGTGACTGATTTTTCTTATTTAGTAACTGAAATATCAGTCACTTAAACTCTTTCTTTTTGGAAGTGTTTATTATATTATGTTTCTACAAACTAAAATGATTTTTGAAAATTTTTATTAATATAAAAGTGAAAATGAGTTTATATTAGATATTATGGGAAGTAATTTCTCACGTTGAAAATATATGTTTAATTCAAATTAAATTATTAGTTATATTCTATATATATAGTTTTATCTAAATATATCTTGTACATTTAAAAGATATTACTTAAAATTAATTTAACCTTTAAAACTTTGGTAAATTTTAGAGTGTTATATATATAAAATATATATCAGCTAATGTATATTAATTCGCAAATTTCAAACGCTTTGGATGGAAAAAAGTGATTCGATGTTCCACATAAAAATGTACATTATCTTTGTTATAAGCAACATATGATTTGTCAAATCTTTTAAGTAAATTACAATATTTAATAAATAATCATGGCGTCAAGCTTTTCTTTTACTTGTAAAATACATTTTAAGTTATAAGTTATTGAGAAAATAATAATTTAATTAACATAGCAAAAAATTCAATAAGATGGATAATATTATGCAATAACAAAATCCATGTTATTACAATAGGGTGATATATATATATATATATACACGATCTGATTCAATAAGATGGAAAATGAAACCTCGAACTATATATAAGCGTTGCCTTACAACTTTAGGTGGGTGAGCTAATGCCTGAGCATTTAATTCAAAGACAATTTACGTAGAGATGTCAATATCAAAATTGAAGAATTAATGTTAGTCCTAGACTGTGGATGTTGGTTATAAATATGTGTGAAATAATAAAATCTGTTGCGATTGAAAATAAAGTCAACTTAAATAATAGGTCGGACAAATGGCATAAACATCTCCAATGAATGGTGGCGATGACACTTATAGGTACGCCAAGAACTCAAATTTGCAGGTTATGTATTGCTCTTAATTATTGAATAATCGTCTTAGCTAGTTAAAAAAAAAAAAATTAAATTGTTTTTCCCTCTACAGTCTACACACAAGCCAATCGTGCATTTCTTTATTTAGTCTTCTCCTTCTAGATTACTTTTTCATAATAAACTAAACATTCAATAAAATTTAAATTCAAGCTTCTTAATTAATTAATTAATTTGTCGGGGCGCATTTGATGTAGGTTAATACCAGAGAATTGGGACTTTAATATGAAATAAGTGTTTGATATCTACCAAAAAAATGTGGGCCGATCCGAATTTATGCTAAAGCCCGCCACCATAGAGCCTAGGTTAAAGGCTATATGTTGTAAATGTGCATGTGAGGCTGTGATTACACACCATTATACATTTTTATCAATTGAAAATATCATAATTATCCTTGTGAATTGAGAACAATTGGAGGGTTCATGGTTTTTATTAGGGACAAGACAATTATGTCACTTCAAAGACTAATATTACATATCAAACAACTAAAAGAGATTAAGGGAGATTATTGTGGCAAGCAATTAGTAGGCTA
Organism: Jacaranda copaia; assembly: GCA_014898725.1. Taxonomy (NCBI): domain Eukaryota; kingdom Viridiplantae; phylum Streptophyta; class Magnoliopsida; order Lamiales; family Bignoniaceae; genus Jacaranda; species Jacaranda copaia. The sequence goes on from JACGDI010003094.1 coordinate 1,771,406, forward strand.
ATCTTCAATCCCAAACAGAGTAATAATTTGTAATTTCACTTTAATCTCTTTGTATTCAAATCTCTACTACTCAAATGTGGCCTAATATAATACACAACCACCAAACTGCAGACTAACAACAATTAAGTTCACGTGCAGAGAGATGGCTTTATTGCTGCAAAGGATGTAATAAAAGGGGCAGTTTTTGAAAGTTTTGATGCAAAATCATTGCTTTGTGGTTCGAGTACATTTACCATTGCAGACTTGGGATGTTTTGTTGGACCAAATACTTTCTTGGCCATGCCAACCACAGTCGAAATGGTCGAACATAAGTACGTACCATATACAAGGGCTAACTAGTCCCGATGAACTAATTGAATTCCAAGTTTTCTTTAACGATCAGACAAATAATGATTTTAACATGCTTTTCACCTCTCTTCCAGTTCCTCATAAGAGGAAATACTTTGCAGCTGGGGTTCGTGGTTCTTTCTACGAAAGATTGTTCCCTTCTTTTTCCATCAAATATTGCATTTTCCTCTTCTAAACTCCACTGGCTTTCCCGGGTGCCGCATGAGTTACCAGTCAGAAACACTCCTCCATGGAACGTACACTGGTAAAATGCACTACACGGGTGCCTCAGACAGCGTGGTGAAAGCTTATGCAGATTAATTCGACAATGACATGGAAATATTCTCAAGTGCAAGAGCTCAAGAAATTATACAAGGTCGGTTGATTGTAATCCTGATGCCTGGTGTCCCTAATGGAGTTCGTACACATGGTGTTGGCATAGCATTCGATTTTCTTGGTTCCATCCTCATGGACATGGCCAAAGAGGGAACCAATGCTTTTTCAAGAGTTAATTCCATCTTCTAACGTTGAATTATCACAAAAAAAGAATAAGTTAGTGACAAATTAAATAATAAGTGATGAAATAAAAATTGTCACCAATTATATATATTAAGTAGGGGTAGCAAATTAGGTTTAGAACAATAGTTTTAGCCCAACCCATTTAATTTTGGGTTGGGCTTGGTTTAAAATAATATGAGTGGATTTGCGTTAGGTTGGATTTTAATGATTTTAATGTGGGTTAGATACAAATGGGTTCAATTGAGTTATAAGTTCAAATAGCTATGAAATCGGTTGAAGATGGATCGAAAATGGGTTGTAAATGATCCAAATTAATTTTTTCTAAAATTAGATTAAAAAAAATAAAAAAAACCCACCCAAAATTAACATGCTCTTTCATAATAATATTCTTACTTAATTATTAAACTATCAATAAGAAATTTTGTACATAACTATAATTTTTATATATAATTTGAGTTAGAATTACTTCAGTTACATGTCATAATTTAAAGTATAAATACAGATATAAATGAAGTCATTATTTTTTCTTTTTTGAAAATAAGATCATCTTAATGAAATAGAGGTGAAGGTTTATTACAAACTTTTCAAAATTTTTATTCAAGAATACCTTTCATTTATGATATTTAATTGAAATGAGAGTTAGATTATAATAGAGTAAAATTGCAACTAAAATGAGAGTTAGATTATACTAGAGTAAATGAGAATTACTAAATAATTAATGAGAATTAAGAATTCTTTGTTACTTATTCTAAAATTTTAATATATAAATCATGCCAAATGAATGTTGTGTTTGTATTTTGTAGTTGCAACTAAAGAGTTTTAAGTCGCTACAATTTCCACTTTATTCATTATATTCTTTTGGTTAATAATAATTAATTAGCATACGTAAAATAAGGATAAAAAAAATCATAATTGAACAAAATGATATAGTAATATATTTAGCAAAATATTATTATTATTATTATTATTATTATTATTATTATTATTATTAGACCCGCCCAAACCCAACCCAACCCAACCCAACCCATTTTGAATTCAACTCATACCCAAGCCAAACCAACCCACCCATTATTAAGTGACAAAAAAAATTGTCTTATCACTTTAATTATTTTTACAAACTAAATAATGAAAAGAATAGTGTTTAAACAAGGAATGACATGCATAGCAGTATTAATGAAAATTTTGTTATAAATTATAGTGATAATTTTTATTGTCACGTTACATAGGAGATCACTAATTATAAATAGTGACAACTTGAAATATAAGTGTTTTTTTATATTAGTATTGAGCCATATTGTAACAAGACAAAAGATATTGCCACTTAAAAAATATTATTAATGGCAAAATAAAAGCTATTATAACTTAATACATGCAATTAATGACAACTTTTCCCTTGCCACTTATTATTGTCACTAATATTATTTTGTAACTTAATATATGCTATCATTAATATAATATTTAGTATATGTTTAGTCCATTTTTTCCGCATCCTGTCAATAGGGACTACTAAACCAAGATAAAGTTGATTCATTCAATATTCCTCATTTCTATCCTTGTGTCGACGAAATGACGAGACTCGTGGAGAAAAATGGATGTTTTGATTTTAATAAAATGGAGTTAAGGAACTACTTAGGGTCAAACAGCAATGCCTCTATAGACAGTGAGAGTGTAGTAATGCACCTTAGAGCAATAGTAGAAGGAATTGTTGCCAATCACTGAGATAGTTGATGAACTGGTCACAAGAACCATTCAACAGAAAGCCAAGTTTTCTCGCATGTTATATTCATCTGGGCTCCAGATCGGTGATCAACTTTTCTCAGTTCTAAAGCGCAACTGACAATAAGTTATCTAAAAATTATGCATGAGTAGTTTTTGTACCATTAGGAGGACATGCAATTATATAAAAAATAAAGCATAAGTACCGTAGTTTGAAGTTCTCCTTATTGAAACTCAATAACCAAATAATACTGTCCTGTACTTCATGTATGCACTGAGATGGAGAAAGGAAAGATGACTCTTGTGTGTTTATTCGTGTGTGAAAGTAATATATCTTTTTGCATGATTTTATAAATTAGTTAAATAATTGTTCATTATACGGGAAAATTGCTAGCAACCCCCTAGGAAAAGTCTTATTAGCAAATAAATCCCCTGTCAAAATAAAATGTATTAAAAACCTCCATGTGATTTCATAAATCATGCAATGAGCACCCTTGAGAGTGTTGGTATAGCTCACATGTAGGTGTATGTGATTGGGTATGTATTTTTGTGCTTAAAAAAATAATTATACCTTTATTTAGCAATCGTTGGATTTTTCTTTATGAAATTGATGGTTCAAATTAAATCATATTAATTTTTTTTAAAAAAAATTAAAAATTTGGATAATATATATTACATATAATTTAATATATATATATATACATATAAATATATAATATCAAAATGTACCCCCCCCCACCCCCCAAAACACCCCATTGGCTATCAATGAAAAAAAATAAAAACCTTGCGGCCAAGACAACTGCTAGCTTGCCATGGCTATTAGTGGCTGTTGGCCAACACGGCTACCATGGCCACATTGGTCGTTGGCCATGGAGCCATGGCAACCCGTTGGGGATGGGGATCATGGGGGTTAGGGGTTGGGACAACAGGATCGGGAAGTACTTGAAATTTAAGGAGAAAAAATAAGGACTACAACTAGCCATATAGGTAGTATTTTATTCAAAATCATAAACTGTCAAGCCTAATTATGAACTTAGTCAGCCACAACGAAGCCCTAAATGCCTTTCTTGGCAACAAAGGGCACAGACCAAAATTCATAATAAAACTCCCTATTTAGATTCTGAAACCCTATTTACCTCCTATCCTTTCAAATATTTCTAGACACTTATCCTTATAATATTAGAATCATTATGCCTAATTAGCATAAAGGATTATGTAGCTCAACACAGAATTAAATTAGCCTGTCATACAAGCTAATTAATAGATAAAAGCTAGAAATATAAATTTAGTACATAAAATTTAAAAATACAACTTTGAAAACTTGAAAACTTCAATATATTACAAAGATGGAAATTTACAGAGAATATTTGTAAGTAAGGGTAGGGAGGCTATATTCGTTCTACCTAAACTAGTGAAGAGGCCCTCTATTTATAGACCCCTAGGACGGACATAATAATAAGGATAAAAGAAAAATTTACGAAATTTTCGTGTCCGAATATACTATTACAAAAATGACTTTATAAAAGTCTATAGTCAATTACAGCTGTTAGGTCATTCCTGTCTATTTGTGGATTCTTCAGATTTCTTCTTGATATTATCTTTAAGAGTTTCTTTTAAACTCACAAAATATCTTCAATTGATGGCTCCTTATCTGCATAAAGATCTTGTGATTCTCTAGTAGGGGTGGCTATCGTGTTGTGTTGGGTTGAGGTGGAAATATCACAAAATTTTACTCAACCTGAACCTAACCCAATAAGCACTCCACCCAATAAGTCTCAACCTGAACCCACCCTGAAAATTTTTGTGTCAACCCAAATCCAACCCGATTTAACCTATGATTATTTTTCATTAATAATTCATCTAAAAAACCTACACATTTTATGTTCAACAAGAATCTTAATAAAATAATCAATTTATACCAAGATTTTGAGAAAAATCAACTTATATTCTAGCAGCCTAACTTTTGTACCATAGAGCAATTTAATAATTGAACTTCATTTAATTTTCTCTACAATATCAATAATATACAAATTTTCAAGTTAAACCAAAAGTTTTGCACAACTTAATTTTAACAACAATGAAGTTGAATTCCAACAAAGAAGTATAATTCGTCCCATTTAATAATTAATAATCATCCCAATATCACCAAGTAATCAAGATTTACAAAGTAAATAATAATCATTAATTCTTATAAATCAATCTCGAATTAAATTGTTCAAAAATAATAAATTATTATTTAAAAATACAAAAAATATAGAGTTATTATCGTGTTATTGGGTTGTTTTTTTGTAAGCTGAAACCAACCTGAATCAACCCATAATTTTCGTGTTGCTTATCAGGTCGACTCAATATCAACCCAACGCAGTAACCCCCAACCCAAACCCAATAATATCATGTCAGTTCGTATTGTGTTATCGTGTTGTATTGAAATTTGCCACCCCTATTCTCTAGCAAGACAATTATATTGATTTTCTCCCTTTGAAGAGGTTGCCATTAACGAATTTGACTTATTATCCATTTCAACATTAAGATTTTTTATTAAATCCTTCGTCATTTCTTCAATATGTGAGACTCTACCATTTCTTTATTGGCGATAACTCCTTTCTTCATTTGCATGCTTCTTATAATATGCTGAAAAGGACTAGGAGATTCCTTTTGTTTCGCCTTCATCTGTTCTTGATATTTAGAAATTTTCTCTTGGATTTGATCTAATGTTTCTTGTCCATAATAAACTCTTGTCTCCATTTCTTTTAGAAGCATTTTATTCCAGAATTTTGTGGAGAAGATTCTTCTCAAGAAAGGGATATTTTGTTGAGTATAATCAACTTTAGAAGTCCATTCCCAGATCCATGGAATAGAAAATTCAATGAAGAAGTACATAGGGGCCATTGCCTCAACCCACTTATTTTGATATTCTAAATTAATAAGCTTTGGTGAACAATTCACCCATTTTGCATAGTAACCTTTAAAAGGTTGTGGAAGAATTTTTATTGATGGACCATAACTAATCCACCATTCATGAAATCAATTTGGTAATTCTCGTTTATAAACTTTTGAGCAAACTTTAATAAACCAAGAATGTTTTCTTTTTGAATTTTCATATAATAAGGCTTTATTAAATGCCTCAATATAATCCCAATAATTAAATTTAATTCAAGTTTTTAACTTGTGATGAAAATATTCATTTTCTCTAAGGGTACTAATTCCTCATTCTTTAGAAGATATAATCTTTTTTATTATAATTTTGCTGAAATTATAAGTAGATCGACTATTAGTTTGATAAAAATGATTTATTTCATAGGACCTTGTGCTTATTAGTATATTCTAAAAATGCATTTTTTGTTTATATGATCCTACAGTATATGATGTTGTATCAAGGTATCTTTGCATTAAGGTCCATGGTTTATTTTACTATTGTAAATCTTTGTTTTCCAAAATAAGTATTACTTTTTTGGATAAACTTTTCCCATAATGGGAAGAATCATCATTTTCTTCCTCATTAACAATATTAGCATATGAGATGTTACCTTCTTGTTGCTCTCTCTGCTTCTTTTATTCGAGGAATTCCTTATAAAAAGAATCATCTAGAGCATTTCCTAATGCAATATTGGCTGCTATGAGCTTTTGAGGTCCAAATTATATAACTATTTTTCCTCCTCTTCCTCCTTTATTAGAGGGGTCTTGACCCCTTTTTCGTGGGATAATTCCTGTAAATACTCACGAGAGAGAAAATTAGACAAATTATTATCTAAACCCTTTTTATAATGAATAATAAAATTGAATGGAGCTAAATGAGCTTGCCATCTTGCAAACATTTATTTAGAAATATCAAGTTTAAAATCTTTATTAAACATATATTTTGCCGATTGGCAATCTATTTTTATAATAAACGTTTTTTTGAAAAAGATTCATTTTTGGAGTAGATATAACTAAACCATTTTGAATAATAATCTTCTTGAAAATATCAAGATGCTTAAAATGTATTTCTATAGTTTTAGAGAAAATTAAAATATCATCATTATAAACTATTATAAATTCACTATATGGACTGAATATATCGTTCATAATTTTCTAAAATTTTGAAGGAGCATTCTTCAAACCAAGGGGCATAACATTCCATTCAAATTGCCCTATTGGAACATTAAAAGCAGTTTTATATCTATCTTCTTCAACTATTTGAACCTGCCAGTATCGTGATTTTAAATCAAATTTTGAAAAGATAACAGCATCATAGAGTCTGTCAAGTAAATCTTTCTTCTTAGGAATAGGATATATAATCCATTTAGAACTTTATTAAGAGGCTTATAATTAATAACAAGGTGGGGCATTCCTCTTTCTTGTTCAAAATGTTTATTAACATAACAAGTAGTACAAGACCAAGGAGATTTAAAAGATTTTATTAAGCCTTTCTATAAAAGAGAAGTAATTTTTGTTTTACATAATTCTATATATTTAAAATTCATTTGACATGGTCTAGCTTTAGTAGGAATTTTCTTTTCATCATAGTCATTGTCATATGGAAGATTAACAATATCTTTCTTTCTATTCCAAAAAGTATTTGGATGATCACTACAAATTTCTAAAGAAAATTGGCGATTTATTAATTTAACTTTTTCTTGTAATTTAGGATTTTGAAGTTTTTCTTCAATAGTCAAAATATTTATTTCTTCTTTAAGAAAATTTATTTGATGATTTTTTGCTATCAACAAATCATGAATCTGATGAAGAACTCTAGTAAAAGGTTCAATTATAAATTGAAAATTTATTTCTTTTTCTTCAAAAGTTCCTACAAAACCATTTTTATTAATATTTTTAATAGGAAATATTTTCTTTAAAAATGAGGTTTCAAGTATAACTTGATTCATAATATTTTTTACAAGTAAAAAGCTTGTAGGAATATTGGTATTATTTTTGCAAATGTAAGCTCTTGGTAATTTATATTGAATATCTAATTTCTAACCATTAGCAGAACTAAGAGAATGAGTAATTTTATGAAAATATCTAGTAGGAATAATTCCTTCTTGAATGCAATTTATATTTGATCCACTATCAATTAATTCTTTTTGAAATTTATTATCAATAAGTAAAGTGACTCTTATAAACCATTTTTGAGATGTTATCATTTCAAGAGTATGCGAGAAGTTATCATCATTATGTGTTTGAAAGAAATTATCATTATTAGGAGTATGAAGGAAATTATCATTATTAGAACACCTCATGATATCTTCAAGACTCTTATCATGAAAAGTCATCATTTTAATATTTTTTTCTAGAATAGAAATTATTTCATCAAGAAATTTATTTTCTTGTTTAAGATTATGTATCTCATTTTTTAAATTATTAATTTCAACATTCAAATTTTAAATTGTAGTAGAAGTTTCAATTTTTTGTCTTTGTTTTGAAATTCTTTGAACGTCAACCATAGTATAAGGTTTAGGAGAAGTATAAGTTTCTTGATTTTTATCATAATTATTAGAAGAAGTACTAGGAGTACTTTCAATTTGGTCTATAATTTTAGATCTTACTTCTAGATCCTTTATAAATTTTAAAAGCTCCATTATATTTTCATTATTTAAAACATTAATATTTAAATCATTGAATTGAGCAAGAATTTTATACAATTCTTCATTATCACCTTCTTGTTTAGAACAAGGACTTCCTTGTTGACACAAATCACAACATTCTTCTTCAGAAGTATAATCTTCATTTTCTAATGCTTTTATTTCTTTAGATGTTGAAGATTCTTCAGAATTATTATTTGAACTATCATCACTAGATATGTGTTCTGATTCATAATTTAAAATTACTAATCTTTTTCTTTATTTTGCATTTATCAGCATATGTTTTACTCAAAATGATAAATTGTCAAGCTTAATTATGAACTTAGTCAAGCCACAACAAAGCCCTAAACGCCTTTCTTGGCAACAATGGGCAAAACAAGGGCACAGACAAAATTCATAATTAAACTGTTTGTTTAGATTTCGAGACCCTCTTTACCTCCTATCATTTTAAACAATTCTATGCACTTATCCTTATAATATTAGAATCATTATGCCTAATTAGTCAAAGGATTATGTTGCTTAACACAGAATTACATTAGCCTGTCATTCAAGCTAATTAACAGATAAAAACTAGAAATATAAGTTTAATACATAAAATATAAAAATACTTGGAAAACTTGGAAAACTTTGAAAACTTCAAGACTTCAATATATTACAAAGATGGAAATTTATAGAGAATATTTGTAAGGTAGGGATGCTATATTGGTTCTAGAGGGTTCTACCTAAACTAATGAAGAGGCCTTCTATTTATAGACTCTTGGGTTGGACCTGACAATAAGAATAAAAAATTTTTTTGAAATTTTTGCATCTAAATAGTATTATTGCAAAAGTAACTTTATAAATGTTTACAGTAAATTACAATTGTCATGCCATTCCTGTCTGTTTGTGGATTCTTCAATTTTTATTTTATTTTATTTTTTGATATTATCTTTAAGAATTTATTTTAAACTCTCAAAAATATCTTCAATTGAAGGCTCCTCATCTGCATAAGGATTTTGTGATTCTCTAGCAAGACAATTATATTGAATTTTGCCCTTTGAAGAGGTTGCCATTGACGAATTTGACTTATTATCCATTTCAACATCAAGATTTTTTATTAAATCCTTCTTCATTTCTTCAATATATGACTCTACCATTTCTTCTTTGGAGATAATTCCTTTCTTCATTTGCATGTTTCTTATAATATGTTGAAAAGGACTAGGAGATTCCTTTTGTTCCTCAATCATCTGTTCTTGATATTCAAAAATTTTCTCTTGGATTTGATACAATATTTCTTGTCCATAATAAATTCCTGTCTCCATTTCTTTTAGAAGCATTTTATTCCAGAATTTTGTGGAGAAGATTCTTCTCAAGAAAGGGATATTTTGTTGAGTATAATCAACTTTAGAAGTCCATTCCTAGATCCACGAGATAGAAAATTCAATGAAGAAGTACATAGGGGCCATTGCCTCAACCCACTTATTTTGATATTCTAAATTAATAAGCTTTGGTGAACAATTCACCCATTTTGCATAGTAACCTTTAAAAGGTTGTGGAAGAATTTTTATTGATGGACCATAACTAATCCACCATTCATGAAACCAATTTGGTAATTCTCGTTTATAAACTTTTGAGCAAACTTTTATAAACCAAGAATGTTTTCTTTTTGAATTTTCATATAATAAGGCTTTATTAAATGCCTCAATATAATCCAAATAGTAAAATATAATTGGAGTTTATGACTACTAATGAAAATATTCCTTTTCTCTAAGGGTACTAATTCCCCATTCTTCAAAAGATATAATCTTTTTTATTATAATTTTGTTGAAATTATAAGTAGATTGACTATTTGTCAGATAAAAATGATTTATTTCATAGAACCTTGTACTTATTAGTATATTCTCACAATGCATTCTTTGTTTATATGATCCTACAGTACATGATGCTGTATTGACTTACCTTCACATTAAGGTCCATGGTTCATTTTGCCATTGTACAATGGTGAAATGAACCATGGACGTTAATGCAAAGGTACCTTGATACAGTATCATGTACTGTAGGATCATATAAATAAAGAATGCATTGTGAGAATATACTCATAAGTACAGGGTCTTGTGAAATAAATCATTTTTATTCGACTAATAGTTGATTTACTTATAATTTCAACAAAATTATAATAAAAAAGATATCTTTTGAAGAATGGGGAATTAGTGCCCTTAGAGAAAAGAAATATTTTCTTCAGGAGTTAAAAATTACAATTAAATTTAATTATTGGGATTATATTGAGGCATTTAACAAAGACTTATTATATGAAAATTCAAAAGAAAACATTCTTGGTTTGTAAAAGTTTGCTCAGAAATTTATAAACGAAAATTATCAAATTGGCTTCATGAATGGTAGATCATTAAAAATTCTTCTAGAACCTTTTAAAGGTTACTATGTAGAATGGGTGAATTGTTCATTAACGCTTATTAGTTTAGAATATCAAAATAAGTGGATTGAGGAAATGACCCCTATGTACTTCTTCATTGAATTTTCTATTCCATGGATCTGGAAATGGACTCCTGAAATTGATTATACTCAACAAAGTATTTCTTACTTGAGAAGAATCTTCTTCACAAAATCTTGGAATAAAATGCTTCTGAAAGAAAAGGAGACATGAATTTATTATGGACAAGAAACATTATATCAAATACAAGAGAAAATTTCTGAATATCAGGAATAGATGAAAGCGAACAAAAGGAATCTCCTAGTTCTTTTCAGCATATTATAATAAACATGCAAATGAAGAAAGGAGTTATCTCCAAAGAAGAAATGGCAAAGTTATATATTGAAGAAATGAAGAAGGATTTAATGAAAAATCTTAATTTTGAAATGGATAATAAGTTAAATTTGTCAATGGCAACCTCTTCAAAGGGAGAAAATTAATAGAATTGTCTTGTTGGAGAATCACAAGATCCTCATGCAGATGATGAGCCATCAATTGAAGATATTTTTGAGAGTTTAAAATAAACTCTTAAAGATAATATCAAGAAGAAATCTGAAGAATCCACAATCAGACTGGAATAACCTAACAACTATAATTTACTGTAGACTTTTATAAAGTCATTTTTGTAATAGTACTATTTGGACGTAAAAATTTTGTAAAATTTTATTTTATTGTTGTTGTTAGGTCCGGCCCAAGAGTCCATAGATAGAGGGCCTCTTCACTAGTTTAAGTAAAAACCCCTAGAAACAATATAGCCTCCCTACCCTTACATACAAATATTCTCTATAAATTTCTATTTTTTAATTTATTGAAGTTTTGAAGTTTTCAAAGTTTTCTAGGTATTTTTAAATTTTCTGTACTAAATTTATACTTTTAGTTTTTATCTATTAATTAGCTTGTATGACAGGCTAATTTAATTTTGTGTTGGGCTACATAATCCTTTATACTAATTAGGCATAATGATTCTAATATTATAAGGATAAGTGTCTGGAAATGTTTGAAAGAATAGGAGGTAAAGAGGGTTCAGAATCTAAACGGGCAGTTTAATTATGAATTTTGGTTTATGCCTGTGTTTTGCCCATTGTTGCCAAGAAAAGCATTTAGGGCTTTGTTGTGGCTTGACTTAGTTCATAATTAGGCTTAACTGTTTATGATTTTGAGTAAAATACAGCCTATATGGTTGGTTCTAATCCTTGTCTTTCTCCTTGAATTTTAGGCACTTCCCGATCCTGTCGTCCTAATATTTTTTTATAAATAATAAATATTATTAATAATAGATAAATTTGAAATGAATAAAAAAAACTGTATATATGTGTAAATAAAACTATATATGCACATGTTTATAGATGAATTTTTATATGTGTGTACATATTTTATATATAACTATAAATAAAAAATATATTATAGGTTTTTATAAATATAATATTATTTAATTTGTAATAAACTAAAGAAAATTATATATATGTATACGTGTAAATAAATAATATATATGTATATATTCATAGATAAGTGTATGTACTTTATAAATATATTTACATATATATTATATAAATATAACTAAAAATATACTATATTCCTTTTTTAAAATATGAAATATTATTTAATTTGGAATGGACAAAAAAATTAGACTAGAATGGACAAAGAAAAAAGAAAAAATGATAAAAATAAGAAGTAAGATAACAAAAAATAAAAGTAATTTAAATTTAAATTTTACTTATGGATAATTCGTTTTTTTTAATATTCAATGGACATCAAACAAAAAGTGGAGGCAGTGTTCATGATTTTCTTTTGACAGTGACAATTACGCCCATTTTCCATATCGTATTGGTAAATTGCAATTAGCCCTTCATTAAACTATGTCTTGTTGCATATTCAGTCGCTAAAACTAAAACCTGACCCATCTATTTGGTAACAACTATTTGATTTATCTGCACATATTAGTTTTGAGCTTTTAGTAATTGAGATAAAAAGAAAAAAATTATATGATGGCTTGACATTCAAGGTAAAAAATTTGATTTTTAATACTTAATATGGTAAAACTCAAATGTACTTTCACTAGGTTGAAATTATTTTGTATATTTATATATGTTTAAGGTCTCTAATGCAATAATTATTCTAGCCTCCCATAATTGCAACACCACAAACACCGTACCGTAGGGTTTCAGAATATTTCTGCACACACCATATACTATGTATACAACTTTGCAAAGCACATCATACATCGTAGATTTCCAAAATATATTCTAAGGACGATTTAAATTACGTATCAAAAGATTGGGAAATATCAAGCGACATAAAAAAAATTAAACAAAAAAAAATGATTACATGATTCAATTCCAATGCTGCTGATGATTACTGTCTTCACAATTCATGGATGAGGAATATTAATTCCGTCATTTCCTGGTTGCTGAATTTTGTTTCAAAAAACATCTCGGCCAGCATTATGTTTTTAGATTCAACAATGAGATTCGGATAGATATATTTCAACAACCATTTCCAACAGAGTAACGGCCGTAGTATATTCCAGTTGCACAGTGGGCTTATCAATCATACACAAGTCACCGACTCTGTCATTGTTTGCTTGACTAAATTGAAGGTAATGGGGGAAGAATTAAGCAACTATAAGGCCGGTTTGCACATGTGGCCAGCACACTTATGGAGAAATGAAGGGAATTAGTGACTATTATCACAAAGAGTATGCAATGGCATTCTTGTTAATGAAAGTGTAATTACAATTGAAAAAATATAGAGCAATCTTCAAACTAAGGCACGGATATCTCACTCTCTTTAAGGAGATTCAAGTCCATTACGGTAGAAATTTGTTACTAGTTCAGCAGCAATACTCTTGACTTGTTTCCTCCAGGATACAATAGCCCAACAATGTATGTCGTATAACTCAAATACTTTGGACAAGCTATTGAGTTTAAAGCTCCACCATAAAGCACCTTCCTTTAACTAGTACAGCCCTCTTTTAATGTGTGCAATATAGTAGTTGTATGAGTTCTTGTAAATGACCAAAAGGAAGAAATGGCTCATATTTATAGGTGTGGAGGACCTCCACAATATAAATGAGAAATAGTGGATATTTAAATTAGAGGTTACACATAGGAACATGGAGGGTGACAAATAAATTGAGGAGTTAGTGGCATTAGAAAGATATAAAAATAGTGTCAGTGGCTACAAATGTGAATTAAAGAGGAGTAAAATGAGAGCCTCTTTACTACTTCACCAATCTCCACCATAATGTCACCATGTTCTCATCATCAATGGAATAATATGTAAGTACATATGATTAATTTTAATATTAAAATGCTCATGCACAAACATTCCCCCACTATTTTTAATATTAAAAGAGAGTATGCCAATTGAAGAGAGCCTGTTACGCATAATGAAGGTGTGCTTTGCATTGAACCTCCGTTTATTAAAGCAGCAACCTCTACTCCGGCAGACTTGAACTATAACTACTTAAGGGAAATAAAGTATCACTATCTATGCATAACAGTTAAGGTGTAGACATAAGGTTTCTTGGCCAGCACATTACAGCCCTGTGCTATTCTGAATTTCATGAGTGCTTTTGTGAATAAGCTCGATTCTCATAGGGGGTGACCTATTTCCACCCTCACATAAGTGAAATCTATCAAGGGTGCTTCTGTAACTCTGACCCACTCGTAAGAGCTATAGATTTTCATTAAGTGCTAATAAACTCATCCTTCTCATGTCATTACAGAATAAATACAGTCACATCATAGTGATGAGGGAACAAATAAATATAATAGTGCATTTTATAATAAGTCTTTATATGATTGGTTTTTCCTATTAAACCTGATTAAAGGATTTCTAGTCCCTAGGTTGGGTTTCCTTGTATATGACTCATGCCTTTGCGGGTCTCAACCCCATCTTCCTTGATGTGCTTTGGACCATTTCTCTTGCAAAGGCCTTGGTCAATGGATTTGCAAGATTATCACAAGATTTCACATAATTGACATTAATGGTACCATTTGTTAAGCAAGATCTCACAGTACTATGTTTCCTTTTTATAGGTCTAGATTTGTTGTTATAGTAACAATTCTAAACTCTACCATTCATAGTAGTGCTATCACAAAGAATTAATATTGAATGAATTGATTTTTCAAAATAAAGTATTTGGAATAGTAAATCTCTCAACAAATTGGCCTCTTCACTAGCTGAAGCTAATGCAATAAGCTCAACCTCCATGGTAATAGTTTGCTGTTTTTATTTCCAACAAATAGCACCACCACCTAAAGTAAAAATATAACTAGTGGTAAAACAGGAATCACTTGATAAAATGTTCCAATTTACATCAGAAAAGCCTTCAAATACAACAGGGTATTTTTTATAAAACAAACCATATGGTTTTGAACCAAGTAAATATCTCATAACACTTCTTACAACATGCCAATGTTCAATACCTAGCTTGCTTGTAAACCTGTTAAATACTCCTACTGCATATGCAATATTTGGCCGAGTGCAACCAATCGCATATCTCAAACTTCCAATTAAACTAGCATACTCTTTTTGATTTATCACATCATCATCACTTTTAATAGGAAATAAGTGAACACTTGAATCGAAAGGAGTTGTAACACACTTGCAATCAATAAAATTGTACTTTTTCAAAATTTTCTCTAATAATGCAACTAGTCAATGGAAATAACATCACATATTTTTGTAATTTTCATACCCAAAACAAAGTTTGCCTCACCAATATCCTTCATATCAAAGTGGCTACTAAACATGCTTTTAATCTCTTTAATGACATACAAATTAGAGCCAAAGATCAACATATCATCAACACATAGGCAAACAATAACATGTGAATTATTCTGGGACTTATGGTAAATGCATTTGTCGCACTCATTTGATTAATAGCCATTCTCAATTATGCAAAAATCAAACTTCTCATGCCATTGCTTAGGTGCCTGTCTCAAGCTATATAGAGATTTAGTCAATTTACACATTTTGTTTTCTTGTCCTACTTTTATAAAACTTTTGGGTTGGTCCATACAAATCTCTTCTTTTAAGTCATTTAAAAATGTAGTTTTTACAAACATCTATTGTATTTGTAATTCAAAAATTGCGGCAACAGCAATCAAAAGTCTAATGGATGTTACTTTAGTAATCGGAGAATAAGTGCCAAAAACTTTTAGGCCTTTTAGTTGTTTGAAACCTTTAGCAACTTATATAGCCTTATATTTATCAATAGACCCATCTGGTTTTAATTTTTTCCTAAGGACCCATTTACACCAATTGTTTTACAATCCTGAGGTAAATTAACTAATTTTCAAGTTTTATTAGAAATTAGTGATTCCATCTCATCATTTACAGCCTCTTTCCAGAAAATAGCATCAAGTGAAGATAGAGCTTCTTGTAAAGTTGGTGGATTATTTTCAACATTAAAGATATAAAAGTCAGGACCAAAATCTTTTTCTAGTCTAGCCCTTTTACTTTTTCTTAGTTGATATTCATTACTATTTTTTTTTCTCAAAACTAAAGTTGAAAAGCTAGGTAGGGACAAAATATTTTCATTATTTCTTTGACCCCCACTATTCCTAGAATTAAATGAAAACTTTTCTTTGTGAAAAATAGCATCACTTGATTCAATAATCACATTATTATTAAAATTTAAAAATTTATAGGTTGTACTATTAGAAGCATAACCAAGAAAAGCACAAGTAGCAATTTTTACTCCAAAATTTGGCTTATGAACTCCCCATAATCCAAAAGGGATTACTTTAGTCTTTTTATGTGGCACTCTATTTAACATATAATAAGTTGTTAAAATAGCTTTATCCCAAAGATTTATAGGTGTACTTAACTTAATAAGCATGGCATTTGGCAATTCAACTAAAGTTCTATTTTTTCTTTTATCCACACCATTAGATGTAGAGGAATATGAGGAGTAACTTCATGAATATATTATTCCAAATGATTTAACAAAGGAATTGAATTCATTAAAATCATATTCTCATTGTTAGTGAAAGTATAATTACAGTTGAAAAAATATAAAATAATTTTCAGGCTAAGGCATGGACATCTTGCTCTCTTTAGGGACATTCAAGACCAAATGTAGTAGAAATTTATTACTAGTCTAGTAGTAATACTCTTGACTTGTCCCCTATAGGATACAACTGCCCAAAAACATCCTATAACTTGAAAACTTTGGACAACCTTTTCAATTCAAAGTTGTACCACAGTAACACCCTACTTTAGCTAGTATAACTCTTTTATTGTGTACAATATAGTAGTTGTAAGAATCCTTGCAAGTGACCAAAAAGAAGAAATGACTCATATTTATATGTGTAGAGGACCTCTATAATATAAATGAGAAGTAATGGATAGTTAAATTAGAGGTTACACATAAGAAAATTGAGGGTGGAAAATAAATTGAGGAGTTAGCGATATGAGAAAGACATGGAAATGGTATTAGTAGCTACAAATGTGAATTAAAAAAGAGTAAAAGTGGAGACACTTCACTACTATGCTAATCTCCACCATAATGTCACCATATTCTCATATCAGTGGAGTATTATGATTTATCTTAATATTAAAATGCTCATACACCAACAATTCTTAATGGGGATATATCACTCATTTACTTAGATTCGTAGCTAAATTCATATGTTAGATCTTTCATTTCCAATCAGTAGGATTCTCTTTAATCATTTAAGAAGGAATAGTGGTAACTCATCTTCTCATGATCTCGGTGACAATCTTGCATTTGCTATGAAAACAGATGGCATCAAACATGCCCTTAAACTAGTTGACCAACCTCACACCAACAATTACTCATCCACTAGCTACAAAGGTCCTAGGAGGGAATGACCTTATTTTACACATTGCTCTTACTATGGCAATACTGTTGAAACCTGCTACAAATTACATAGATATCCTCCTAGTTTCAAGTCCAAATGAAGAAATCAACAACATACTTAAGTCTCAAAAAATTTAAGGAATCAATAGCATATTCAGACTCAAGTCTCTCAGCTTAACTTGCCCCAACATCTAATGTCATAAATCAAGTTTCAAATGACAAGCAAATTGATAGCATTGGCAACTTCTCTCAAGCTTAAAGCTCTACTTAATGTAGCTAATTGGTCTTTTATCTACAATTGTTAATTCATCTCCTAGTGCAACTAATCATGAAGTTCCACCAACATCTTATACTACTAGTACTTGCTTCTCTAAGTCTCCTCACACTATTGAAAATTACGTCATTTTCAATGGAAAAACCTAATGAATTTCTTCAAAACTTCATCAGAGAAGAAAATTTTTGATGTACTTTCAATGGATTCTTCTCCATTGAAAAAATCCTTGTAACAAATTATTTTTTGGAAGAGTCCATCATTAGAAAATTTGTTCATCGAACTTCTAACAAATTGTAGATAGAGTTAGTCTGTTTATAACTAGGTCATTTTTTCGTGAAAGTCTAATGAAATTTTAGTTTTCTAATTATTAATTAATTTTTCTAACAAAAGTTTATCGTGAACCTGTTAGATTTTCTTAAAATAATTTTATTTATTTCATTGGATTAAACTTATGACTTGTGCATACATCTTATATTGATTTTGCTTAAAGTACTGAACAATAATTTCGTGAACAAATAAAAAATTTACGTTTATAAAAATTTATCTTAAAAAGTATCATCATTATAAAAAATTATAAAAACATCCCTCTTGCATATCTACTGGCCATTAGCATCATCGTTATAATCTAGTAGTCATAATCATAACCATGGTGCTCCTATTTGATGTTATGCTGATGCTGATGCTTGACATACTACTACTGTGATCCTAATGTTGTTGATCCTATTACTACTACTGATCAGACCAAGGTTGAAGCTATGCAGAGGATGAAGAAACATGCTAAATGGCTTGCATAATCATTATCTCAAACCTACCCAAAGCTTATCTAAGCTCGTTCTTTATCTCTTCAACCCTAATCTAAATCTTTTCTATCTAGGCCTCCAAATTGGCTAATGTTGCACTTGATGATTCCATAAGAGAAATATGCTAGTAGGAGAGTGATTACTAATAGCTCAACCCAAAAACTCACACCTTTTTATTGGGCCACCAATAGATTGTATCTATAACTTAACCAGAGATTGCTGGGTTTTTGTACTCCCAACATCCTCTGCCTGAGTCTAAGACTGTGGTAATATCTCCTGTAAGACTCCTACGAATAAATTTTATTAAGTTAATGCAATAATAATATAAGTAAAATGAATGTGTAGAATCCATTAGAAACCTATAGTAACTCTTCTCACCCTATCATCCATCCAGCTTTTATCGACCTGACTCTAGTGTCTACGTGCAAAAATCTCCTTACCATTAGCGGCCTTTGCACCTCCCAGCCTATGTAGATAACAAAACTAAAATAGATATGTTATTTATACATATTATATAACTATAATGAATAAAAGCAAAAAGTTTGAGAGTTTTCTCTTAAATTAGACTATACCTAAAAAATAGAAAAGCTAAATAGCAAAAACCAACAATCTAATAATAGCAGAAAACCAATAATCAAACATTCATCAACACAAGATATAAGTCATACTAAATATACCAATATAACATTGATCTTGAAAGTCTACTAAGTTGGCTAATTAAGATTGAAAGTTTATAAACTTACTAATTGCTTGGCATGTGTCATAGCAGATATACTTTCTCTAGTATGGAGGGATCTTCCAGTCTCAAAAGCCCAATTTTTCTTGGCCTAGGTAGATTTCTTCTAAAAATCTTGGGATAAGGAAGGTTATCCCAATCAATTTAGTTTTGCCTCTTGCTCGTCTTTTGAACATACCCATATATGTCATTAAATCAACAACCCCTATTAGTATTGAAACCCTATGCATATGGACTTTGTACTGGTAGCCCCAATAGACATATATCTATGAAAAAAATGAAATAAATTGAAATATTTAGTACATAAACATAAATGAAATAAATTGGAATATTTAGCACATAAACATACTTTCTATAAACAGTTATGCTAACATGCATATAACTTCCACTCCTTGAATATATGCTTTTAAAGACAATAGGTGATATCCAATCAAGTCTTGTATGGCTCCTATACACTTCTCTTACCACCTCTTGTCAAGAACATTGTACATTCTATTAAGTGTTTGTATTTGTATAAACTTCATAATAATATATAATTAGTATTACCATATTTATATAACAAATATAGAATAAATATATATTTGTTTTACTTATCCACTATGTCCCTTAGGATGTAAGTATAACTTATCAAAACTTTAGGATGGATGATGATGCCCTCCCACCCAAATTTTGGCCTATAGAGGATAGGTCTAATGTTGAGGAAGACATGCGCTCTAAAGCCTCTATGGGATATCCAACCAAGTCTTATATGGCTCCTATACCTTTCTCTTACCAACCCTTGTCAAGAACATGGTACAATCCATTGAAGATATGTATCCACAAATTTCATAACAATATATAACTAATAATACAATATTTATATAATAAATATGGAATAAATATATAATTCTTTACTTATCTATTGTGTCCCTTAAATGCAAGTATACCCTGCTAGAACTTTGAGATGGGGTGCTGATCCCCTTTACCCAAATTGTGGCCAGCAAAGGATGAATCTAATGTTAAGAAAGACTAAAATGGAGCAATTGTGGATGTCTAGGTGACATGTGGAGTGGTGGATGGCGAGGGCATATGTGTGGGTGATGAGGATGATGTTTGAGAAAAGAAATGTTGCTTTAAAGATAACCATGGGGTAGCTATGAGAGATGAAAGGTGAATGACCTTACAACAATGAATGAGGTCAATAGTAATGGTGATGGAGAGAAAGAGGATGACTAATGTAAGCATATATGGAAAGACGGTGTGGGATAGGCATAATCCTAAATAGGGCAACAATTTAGGAAGTGAGTTGGTAGGTTGGGTCTTATGTCTGATACTTGGGGAACATAATCCCTATCTAACGTTGGAACAGTGCCCCTGGTTAATTAGATTGGCATGTATTACTATTGTTGTAGAACAATCTTGCTTTATTGATATTACATAAATGGCCATCTTCATCATATGCATTTTCTACATTTTTCACATTGTATTAGTTGAAGCCTTAAATCACACAAGACCAGGAACTTGGCCACACTTGTGATGGTGATCATGAAACAAGTCTATATGGTCATAATTTTGAAATATTTCAAATCAAAATATCTTAGAGACAAGTCATCTAAGATTCGAATAGACTTGAATTAAGAATGCATTTTCCAAGCTTTTAGATATTATGCCATTTTGTAGGCAATCCAAGTACTAGACATAAATGTGTGTTAGTGGATATATTTTGGAAAACAAGTTTACTAAAGACCTGCCTAGAAAATATATAAGATAGCTAAAGTGGCTTATTGGTAATGGAAATTTTTCCAACTTGCAATAGTATATATAATTAGTCATTGGACTTGAGGTTCCACAATAGCCTTATGCTTATATTCTTGTGCTTTGGTGTTGGTCCTAACCACCTAGCAAATCAAAAGGTACTTGTGTTGGGCCTGAGCTATCTAAGTATTGAGATTGGTGAGTTCAAATAGGGGATTCGTTTGCTTGTCATGAAGAATGAGTTAATATCCTATGTATTATGTGATAACTAGTTTTGAAAAATCAATGCGCAAGGTTGTATGACAATTTAGAAAGGTAGTTTCCAAAATGAGGCCATTGAAAACATTGATTAAAAATAGATATATGCTTACTGAAGCTATTAAGGAATGTTAAGTCCCTATTAGTATTAATTTTAATATCATATTTAGGACTTAACAAATAATTTTCTTGTTTAAAAAATTATAATTCCCTTACTAATTGATGAAAATTTAGAATTGCAGGAATGTAAATAGATGATTTACAAAAAAGGGACAATTGACATAAGTTCATGGGAATGCTGATTAGATAACACTTCATAATCTAATCAAAGATGGACATAATAGTCTTTATTTATTTAAGTCATATTCTAATTATAAAACTTTTTTTAATCAATTATAACTAGGCCTTTCAGACACTTAGATAGAACATATTTGGATTTGCTATTTTGGAGATTAGAAGTATCACAAGAATTCAAGATTTGATGGACAATTTGAATAAATTAAGGAGCTAATTTTGTTAATTCACATAGGAATATAATGAATTAAATAAATTGGATCTAATTGTGGATAATTTAGAAGAACTCTGTAATTGCATAAAACTTAAAACTAATAATTTGCTATTAATTTCATAGGGAAAATATTATGTAATCAACTCATTCAATTGATGAAATCATAATTCTAAGCTTATATATCCTGGTAGAAGTCTCAATTAGTACATTTTTTCTTATTTTAATTAGTTTAGTTTTAATTCCTATGTGATTGATTTTTGTTTGAATAAAACAAGTGTGCGATAAATAAGTAATTAGTAGTGAATAATTTAGTTTCTCATGGTATCGACACTTTTCTCATCATTTCATTACTTGTTGCGACACGTGCACTTGCATGATTGTTTGCATTTTTTATTTTGCACAAAACCAACAAGTTTTTGGCACCATCTAGAGAACTAAAATTATTTTGTTTATGCTAATATTAGTTTTAAGCACCAAGTTTTAATTCAACTTTTTCCTTTTTTATTTTATTTTATTTTATTTCAAGAATCTTTACAATTATATGTAGGATAATAAAGAACTAGAATTAGTGCCATCTGATCTAGAAATTGAGAGAACTTTCAGGAGATGTACACAAGCACTTTAGCAAGCAAATGAGGATACTTTAGAAATGCTAGAAGAAGATGGATATTTGAGGGATTATGTTATCCCACAAATTTAGGACTTCCAGACAAGAATTGTTAGACTATCTATTCAGGCTAATAATTTTGAAATCAAGCTCACCATCATTCAGATGATACGGAATTCAGTACAATTTGGGGGGATCTCCAACAAAAGATATGAATGCTCATTTAGCTAATTTTTTGGAAATTTGTGATACTTTCAAATGTAATAGAGTTTCTGATGATGCAATCTAATTGAGGTTATTTCCATTTTCACTTAAGGACAAAGTAAAGAGTTGGTTGTCATCCTTGCCATCAGGATCCATTGCCACTTGGGAGGATTTAGCACAAAGATTCTTGGCTAAGTTTTTCCTACCATCACGAATAGTCAAGTTAAGGAATGAAATCACTTCCTTCGTCCAATTTGATTAGGAAATATTTTATGAGGCATGGGAAAGATACAAGGAGATGCTCAGAAAAGTTCCTCATCATGGATTGAAAAAGTAGCTTCCAGTGCATACATTCTACAATGGATTATCCGTGAAAACAAGAGGAATAGTTGATGCTGCTATAGGAGGTACACTTATGACAAAAAAGATTGGGGAAATATTTGTGTTATTTGAAGAGATAGTAGCAAACTGTTATCATTAGCCAATTGATAGATTAACTCAACCAAAGAAAACCATAGGAATTTATGAGGTAAATGCTACTACATCTTTAACTGCACAGTTAGAAGCTTTAACAAAGAAGATGGATGTTAAGTCCCTATAAGTACTAATTTTGATATCATATTTAGGACTTAACAAATAATTTTCTTATTTAAAAATTATAATTCCATTGATAATTGATGAAAATTTGGAAATGTAGAAATACAAGTGGAGAAGTTACGAAAGGGGGACAAATTGACACAAGTTGGTGGGATTGCTGAGAGAATGACACCTCATAATCTAATCAAGGATGGGCAAATGAGTCTTTTTATTTATTTAAGTCCCAATCTAATTAAAAGACTCTTTTAATTAGTTATAAATAGGTCTTTCAAACACTTAATTAGAGGACATATTTAGATTTTCTATTTTGGAGATTAAAAGCGTCGCGAGAATTCGGGATTCAGAGAAAGACAAAGTGGATATTTGATTCATCTAGGATTAGAGTTTCTTCCTCTCCCTTTAATTTTTTTTCGTTGTTAATTCTAGATTTGAAATCATGTTCCATTTTATTCATACTTTGTTTGGCAATTCAATCATGAACTAATTCATTATTATAGGATTACGATGGATTCTTTCAAATAAATTGATGCATGATTTTCTTCCATGAAACTAGTAGTACTTAAGGTTATTTCTTCTATTGTGTGCTTTTTCTATTTGATTGTTTGATCAACAGTCAGGTGCATCTTTAAACCCTCAAGGAGTCTTGGAAAAGAGAATCTAGGGACTAATTGACAATAGAAGACACTAGGATTAATTTTCCAGATTGATGAATTACTTAATTTGTGAGTAAGATAAGAATATACTTGCTTGCCCTTGGGAGTTAATTGAGTGGTACAGCCTTATTTAAATTTTAGTTAATTCACATAGGAATATAGTGAATTAAATAAATTAAGGATTTGATTGTGGGTAATTCGAGAGGATGTTGCAATTACATAAGACTCAATATTAACAACCTGTTATTAATTTCATGGGGAGAAAATTATGTAATCAACTTATTCGATTGATGAAATCATAATTCTATGCTTATATATCCAAGTAGAAATCTTAGTCAGCATACTTTTATGTATTTTCATTAGTTTAATTTTAATTCTACATAATTGATTTTTGTTTGAATAAAAAAGGTATGTGATAGATTTGTAATTAGTAGCGAATAATTTAGTTTCTCATGGGATCGACACTCTTCTCATCACTTTTTTACTTGTTGTGACATGTGCACTTGCATATTTGTTTGCATTATTTATTTCGCACAAACAATCCAACAAGTTCTTGGCAATTGTTTCCAAGAACCAAAATTATTTTGTTTATGTTAATATTAGTTTTAAGCACCAAGTTTTAATTCAGATTTATTTTATTTTATTCTATTTTTGTTATTTATTTTTTATTTTAGGAATCTTTACAATTATATAAAGGATAATCAGGAGCTAAAATTAGTGCCATTTGATCCAAAAATTGGGAGAACTTTTTGGAGATGCAGAAGAGCACTTCAGAGAGAAAATGAGTATACTATAGAAATGGCAAAAGAAAATGGATATCTACATGATTATGCTATCCTACAAATTCAGGGCGTTCAGATAGGAATTGTTAAACCAGCTGTGTAGTTAATAATTTTGAGATCAGGCTTGCTATAATTAAGATGATATAGAGTTTAGTGTAGTTTGGGGGATCTCCAATAGAAGATCTGAATGCTCATTTAGCTAACGTTTTAAGGATTTGTGACACCTTCAAATATAATGGAGTTTTTGATGATGCAATCCAAGTGAGGTTATTTCCATTTTCATTAAGGGACAAAGTAAAGAGTCGGTTGTCATCCTTGCTATTGGGATCCATTGCTACATAGGAGGATCTAGCATAGAAATTCTTGGCTAAGTTTTTCCCACCATCACGAATAGTCAAGTTAAGGAATGAAATCACTTCCTTTGTCCAATTTGATCAGGAAACCTTTTATGATGCATGGGAAAGATACAAGGAGATGCTCAGAAAATGACCTCATCATGGATTGAGAAAGTGGCTTCAAGTACAGACATTCTACAATAGATTATCCACACAAACAAAAGGAATAGTTGATGCTGCTGTAGGAAGTCTGCTCATGTGGAAGAAAATTAGGGAAATATTTGAGTTATTTGAAGAGATTGCAGTAAACAATTATTAATGGCCAGCTAATAGATTAACTCAACTAAAGAAAACTATAGGAATCTATGAGGTAAATGCTATTACATCTTCGACTGCATAGTTAGAAGCTTTAACAAGAAAGATGGACATGTTTGTAAGTATTATAACCTAGCTAATGCAACAAGTTCAAGCAATAGAAGGCCAATTTATTACTTGCAATATTTGTGGGGATACACATTTGAGTGATTAGTGTCAGCATGCTTTGGAATCAATGCAATTTGTTGGGAACTTCAATAGGAATCAAAATAATCCACACTCAAATACTTATAATTCTAGATGGAGATAACACCTAAATGTTTCATGGAGCAACAACCAAGGACAAACACTAGTTTAGAAGCCTCCACTACTAGGCTTCCAATAGTGAACAAAGCCACCAACTCAAGAAAAGAAGCCCTCATTAGAGGAGATGTTTATGTAGTTCATGACAAAAGCTAAAACAACAATTTAGAGTCAAGCAGCTTCAATTAGAACATTAGAAACACGAATGGGCTAGCTATCTAATGCATTGATTATGGGATGGCAAGGAACTTTGCCAAGTAATACTGAGATAAATCCTAAATGAGAAGGTAAGGAACATTGCAATGCTATTTCTTTAAGGAATGGTAGAGAGTTGTAAGAATTTCAGAAGGTCCCTCTAACTTCAGAGGAATTGGAAGAAAAATTATCAATTGAGAAGGGAAAGGATATGCAGTAGAAAATTGAAGTTAATCCTATTAGACCACCTCCACCTTTTCCTCAAAGGCTTAAAAGGTAAAAGTTAGACAAGCAACTTCAACAATATTTGGAGGTTTTCAAGAAACTCCACATAAATATTCCACTGCTGAAGCCTTAAAACAAATGCCTAGTTATGTAAAATTCATGAAAGTAATTTTATCTAAGAAAAGGCGTTTAAGTGAATTTGAAACAGTGGCTCTCACAAAGGAATGTAGTTCAATAATCCAAAAGAAGTTATCTCCAAAGCTCAAGGATCCTGGGAGTTTCACCATACCATGCAAAATTGGTATTAAATTTTCTGGAAGGGCACTTTGCAATTTGGGGGCAAGCATAAATTTAATGCCACAGTCCATCTACCGGAAACTTAGATTGGGAAAGATCAAGCCAACTAGTGTAACCTTGTAACCAGTGGATAAAACATTCAAGTATCCTAACGGAATAATTGAAAATGTATTGGTAAAAGTTGATAAATTTATTTTCCCTGTAAATTTTATTATGTTGGTCATGCAGGAGGATATTGAAGTTCCAATCATCCTTGGGGGACCATTCTTAGCCACAGGTAGGACTATCATAGATGTGCAAAAATGTGAATTAACCATGATGGTCCAAGATGGAAGGGTAACTTTTAATGTGTTTAAAGCATTTAATTTTCTTAAGGATATTGACAAGTATTTTTACAGTTAGTATGGAAAATAAACAAACCAAGCCATATAAAGGAGAGACTCAATATAGGAGTGATTGGAAATTTTGAAAGACCAATTAGAGCCAGTGAATAGGTACTATTGTACAAGTCCTATTTTAAGTAATTATTAGGAAAGCTAAAATCACAATTTTTGGAGCTATTTCGCATCATTGAAATTCTTCCACATGAAATGATGGAGTTGGAAGAAATTAGTTCAAGAAGGTGGCTTAAAGCAAATAAAGAATGAATCAAACACTGATGAGAAGGTGATTTGACCATCAACAATCCACAATCACCTTAACCAATATCCAATGAAGCCCGAAAGTCAAGCCGAAGACTATAAATCAAGCCCCTATTGGGAGGCAACCCAAGTTTTTAATTTCTTTTAGTATTATTATTATTATTATTATTATTATTTTATGTTTTTATAATTAAAAAACTTTAAAAAAAGTAAAAAATTGGGCCCACAACCCTCCTAAGGGCGTAATACAGTTATGCCCTAGCACAGGTTGCAAAGTCTAGACACCCAATTTGGGCATCTAAATTCTAGAAACACTTGCATTGGGGTACAAGTAATTTGCACCCTAGCATAAGCTTCTTACCCAAAAAAAATAAAGGGTCAAAATTGAAAGTCAAAATTAAGAAAGGAATCTGCCTTGTCACCCCCCAACCAATCTCCCCCCTCTCTCTCATCCCTCTGTCTCTTTTTTTTGCTCTTTTTCTTTTCCATTTTCTCTTTGCTTTTTCTTTCTTTTCTTTTTCTTTTATCTTTTTATTCACTTTCTTGTTCTCAAACAAACTCATCTACACCACCACCTTCTTTACTCTTTCCTTGGAATATTTTTGATATATTAGATTAATTTTAATTTTTGTGCACTTAGTATTTAGGAAGGCCTATTATATTGATTCAAGAGTTTGAAATTAGTTATATTATCTATTGAATAATTTTAGTTTAGTGGCTGTTTATATGAAATTTTTTGATAAATAATTAATTGATTATTAAGGTGAAGTGATGGATATTTGGATGCCAATTGAGATACAATTGTTGGATGCTAATTCATTAGTTAAAAATTTCTTGATTTTCTTTAGGTATTATTGAGAGTAAGTTTATTTGGTGTTAATTCTCACCACCACCACCACATCTTTGCATTGCTACTATAATTCCACTCCCGGAGGTCAAAAAGGATGATGATATTGTCAATTGATCACATTGTACTTGCCTTCTTTTCTTTTTCTTTTTCTTTTTCTTTTGTTTTCTTATTTTTATTTTTATTTTTATCATTTTACATATTAGTGTCTCTTGTTTTCTTGCTTTCTTTGTCTTAGTCTTAAAAGTTTGTGGGCAAAGTACCTCTGAACTTTAGGGGGTGCTTTGCATGTTAGTTTTTAGTCTTTTTAATTCTTTTATTTTCTGTGGTTTTGATTTTGATTAGGATTCAATAATTGAGTCAATATCTTGCATGTATAAAATTAATCTTCTTGAATCAATGAACATTATTACTCCTTTAATTTTATGTTTCATGGAAAACTATAATTTTGTGATGATGGAATTGTGCACTTTGAGTATAAGCAATGCTAGGATGACATCCCCTATTTTTTAGCACTCTTTTTCTCACTTCTAGTTATTGGTTTAACTCAGAGGACATAGGTAATGCTTTAAACTCCAGAGTTTGTTCAATTCCCTGTCCAGACGAAATCCTAGAAAACACTTAAATAACGAAAAAGACTTAGGCCATTTTTGACATGTTTGAGCCTTTTAAGCCTACCAAATGATATTATATCCCTATGAACCCTTGTTGAGCCTATTTTAAAATATTTTTTTTTTTATTTGGCAACTAACTCAATAGCCAACCTAAACACATGATCCCACTAAATAAATCCCATAATTACTTATAAGATCTATTTGAAATTCTTATGAAGATGGGAACAAACAATATAGTGCCCATGAGTTTGATTTTCTTTCTACCAAAAAGTAAAAAATAAAAATAAAAAAAATAAAAAATAAAAAAGGGGTGTAGATAAGGCCTCACGCGTGAAAATGTGCATAGTGGCATGACCACCGGAAAAAAAATGGAGAAAGAAAGAAATTAAGAAGTACTATTCAATAAGTTTGGCAGAGTATTAAGAGGTGATGATGAATAAGTGTTGTGGATACTGAATTAGTATTATCTATATCTTTCCTACCTTTACCTAAGCCTACATTACGGACTCTGAATGTCCAAAACGATCCTTTATTGAGTGTATTCTACATTAGTTGATATAGAGATGAAAGAAAACCTATGGAGTATTAGAGTTTGGTCTTGTACTTGTACATAAATTATTCCGAATTGTCAATAACTACCTATAGAGAAATCACACATATACACTGGGGATTCACTTGAACATTGTATCTGCTAATTTGTACATAGTAATATTAGATTACAAATGTGGTTGACTTCAAGCATAGCTTTGTAGTAGTTTTGAGAGTGGCATAAAGAAGTGATGCTTTTGTATATGCATTTTAGTGTTGATTTGTTTTTCTTTGAGTGTCTTTGAGTCTTTTCTTTACATTGCACAAGGGTAAGCAATGTATTAAGTTCAGGGGTGTTTGTTAAGTCCTGTTAGTATTAATTTTGATACCATATTTAGTACTTAATAAATAATTTTCTAGTTTAAAAATTATAATTCCTTTGCTAATTGATGAAAATTTGGAATTGCAAGAATACAAGTGGAGAAGTTACAAAAGGGGATAAATTAACACAAGTTGGTGGAATTGCTATAGGATGACTCCTCATGATCTAATCAAAGATGGGCAAAAGTGTCTTTTATTTATTACAGTTCTAATGAAATCAAAAGACTCTTTTAATCAGTTATAAATAGGCCTTTTAAACACCTAATTAGAAGATAGATTCATATTTTCTATTTTGGAGATTAGAAGTATCATAAGAAATTGGGATTTGGAGAAGGATAAAGTGGGCATCTGATTCATCTAGGAATAGAGTTTTTTCCTCTCCCTTTGATTTTTTTTATATTTTTAATCTGGATATGAAATGATGTTCTATTTTATTCATGTTTTGTTTGACTACTCAATCATGAACTAATTAGTTATTCCAGAATTATGATGGATTCTTCTAAATAAATTAATGCATAATTTTCTTCTATGAAATTAGAAACACTTAAGGTTATTTCTTCTACTGTGTGCTTTTTCTATTTGATGATCGGATCAACAATCAAGTGAATCTTTAAACCCCAAAGGAGTCTTGGAATAAAGAATCTAGGGGTTGATTGACAATAGAAGACCTTAGGATTAATTGTTCAAATTGATGAATTTATTAATTTGTGAGTAGGATAGGAATGTACCTAGGGAGTCAATTAAGTGGTATAACCTTATTCATAATTTAGTTAATTCACATAGGAATATAGTGAATTGAATTAATTAAGGATTTGATTGTGGGTAATTTGGAAGAACCTCATATTTGCATAAAATTCAAGACTAATAACCTGTCATTAATTTTATAGGGAGAAAATTATGTAATTAACTTATTTGCTAACAAATCATAATTTTAGGCTTCTATATCTTTGTAGAAATCTTAATCAGTATACTTTTTCTTATTTTCATTAGTTTAGTTCTAATTCTACATAATTGATTTTAGTTTGAATCAAACAAGTATGTGATAGATTAGTAATTAGTAGCGAATAATTTAGTTCCTCATGGGATCGACACTATTTTCATCACTTTATTACTTGTTGTGACATGTGCATTTGCATATTTGTTTGCAGTATTTATTTTGCACAAACAATCCAATAATGGACATGCCTTCAAGTATTATAATCCAGCTAGTGCAACAAGTTCAAGTAATATAGAGCTAATTTATTGCTTGTGGTAATGGGGATGCACACTCAAGTGATTAGAATCAGCATACTTTGGAATTAGTGCAGTTTGTTGAGAACTTCAATAGGAATCGAAATAATTCATACTCAAAACACTTATAATCCAGGATGGAGACAACACCCCAATTTTTCATGGAGTAACAACCAATGACAGACATCAACTCCTAAGCTACCACCACCACCACTAGGCTTCCAACAACCAACAAAGCCACCAACTCAAGAACAAAAGCCATCATTAGAAGAGACGTTTATACAATTCATGGTAAAAACTAAGGTAGCAATTCAAAGTCAATCAACCTCAATCAGAACATTAGAAACATAAATAGGCTAGCTAGCCAGTGCATTGAGTATGAGACTGCAAGGAACTTTGCCAAGTGATATTGAGATAAATCCTAAACAAGAAGGCAAGGAACATTGTGATGTTGTTTCTTTGAGGAATGGTAGAGAGTTGCAAGTTGCGAAAATTTCAGAAGGTCCCTCTATCTTCAGAGGAATTGAAAGAAAAATAAGCAACAAAATTAAAAAAATTAATCCTATCAAACCACCTCCACCCTTTTCTCATAAGCTTAAGTAGCAAAAGTTGAACAAGCAATTTCAACAATTTTTTGAGGTTTTCAAAAAACTCCATGTAAATATTCCATTCGATGAAGCCTTAGATAAGGCCGTAAACAAGTTGAGTTTAGGGAAAATTTCAAGCTCAAGCTTGGCTTGTTTTAAATAATGCGAGCTCAAGCTTGAGCTCATTGGTAAATATCAAGTTTAAGCTCGAGCTTGATGAGCTCATAGAATATGAAGCTACAATCGAGCTTGAGCCAAACTCGAGCTCATCCAACATCTTCCACATTCAAAGTGCAAGCCTGAGCTTGGGCTCATCAAGCTTAATTTAGTCCTCACTATTTTCGATAAAACTACTGAGAAATACTATTTATTAGCAAATCCAACAGTAGCACTAATTTTTCTAAAAGTCAATCAATTTTTTATAAATTTCAAGATTAATGTTTTGACTTTTGAAGTTTGAACATTAAAATATGAAAATAAATTTGTTAATATAATGATGAATTTCCATTTCATAATTGTATTATTAAATTTGAAAAACATGCAATAATCATATATAATATATTATGCAATAAAATTTTATTATATAATTATAGATTTTTATAAAATTAGAAAATTTACATTTTTTTAAAATATATCATGCTATTTATTTTTAGTATTTTACAAATTATAAATTAGTATCTTATAAGTTATTATTTATTAATAAGTGAGATATAAGTGAAATTATATTTTGAAAATTACCTAAGTATGTGGCACATATTTTTTGAATATTATTTTTATGTATTATTTAATATATGTATGTATATATATTATTTTAAAAAATACGAGGACTCATGAGCTAACTTGCGAGCTTTTGAGACACCATCTTAAAGCTCAAGCTAGGCTCAATTTCATGCTCAAGCTCAATAAGCTCGGCTTAAACTCAAATAGTCTCAAGCTCAAGTTGAGCTTTTCTAGATCAAGCTAAGCTAGCTCACAAGCCAACTTGACTCAACTTACACTCTTAGCCTTAGAACAAATGCCAAGTTATGTGAAATTCATGAAAGCAATTTTAACTAAGAAAAGGCATTTGGGTGAATTTGAAACGATGGCTCTCACAAAGGAATGCAGTGCAATCATCCAAAAGAAGTTACCTCGAAAGCTCAAGGATCCTGAGAGTTTCACCATACCATGCAAAATTGGCAATAAATTTTTTGGAAAGGCACTTTGTGATTTGGAGGCAAGCATAAATTTCATGCCACATTCCATCTGCTAACAACTTGGATTGGGTGAGATCAAGCCAACTAGTGTAACCTTGCAACTTGTAGATAGAACATTCACATATCCCAAAGGAATAATTGAAGATATATTGGTAAAAATTGATAAAATTGTTTTCCTTGTAGATTTAATTTGTTGGACATGGAGGAGGATACTGAAGTTTCAATCATCCTTGGGAGACCATTCTAGGCCACATGTAGGACAATCATAGATGTGAAAAAATGTGAGCTAACCATAAGGGTCCAAGATGAAAAGATAACTTTTAATGTGCTTAAAGCATTTGGTTTTCCTAAGGACTGTTTTGCAGTTAATATGGTAAATTAAAAAGCCAAATCATATAAAGGAGAGACTAAATATAGAAGTGATTGCAAAATTTTGAAAGGCCAATGCCAAGTGAACATGTATAGTTCTATGGCTCCAGTTTTAAGTGGTTATTAGGAAAGGTAAAATCACGATGATTGGGGCTATTTTGCAAAATTGAAATCTTTCCACATGTGATGGTAGAATTCGAAGAAATTGATTCAAGAAGGCGATTTAAGATAAATAGGAAAAGAATCAAACACTATGAAGAAGTGATTTTCCACAACCACCTCAACCAACATCAAGTGAAGTCCAAAAAGTCAAGCTGAAGACTATAAATCAAGTGCTTTTTGGTAGGCAACCTAAATTTTTAATTGCTTTTTATTTTCATTGGTTTTAGTATTTTTTTATTATTTTATTTGATTAAATTTATTTTTATCCAATTTATATTTATTTTGGTGTTTTTGTATATCAAAAAGAGAGAGAGAGAGAGAGAGAGAG
>JACGDI010003094.1:1804683-1874725 GCA_014898725.1 Jacaranda copaia
TCACATGTGCTCCTACACATGAGTCATCTTTTTTAGACGTCAGTCCAGTATTGCGTGCATTCTGCTTGTGCCCCAACGCAAAATATTTTTTTTTAAAAAAAGGTAAAAGAATTGATTGAAAAAAGAGAAAGAAACAAAACCAAGGCAACAAACTGCCACCCTACCCGGCCCCACCCAACCCCCTTTACCTCTCATCTCTCTTTCTCAATTGATTTTTTTCTTTCTATTTTTCTTTTTTATTTTCCAATTATTTCTCTTCATTTTATTTCTTTTCTATTTCTCTACTCATTTTATTCATTTTCTTTTTCTCAAACAAGCCCACCTACACCACCATCCTCATCACTTGCTCTCTCACATATTTTAGATATATTAGTGTTTTGAATTAATTTGAATCTCTAGGTATTTATCATTTAGGAAGACCTATTTTATTGATTTTTGAAAGATTGGAATTAGTTAGATTATTGATTGAATAATTCATAATTCATATTGAATGATTGTTTATTTGAGATTATTTGATGAATAATTGATTGATTATTTGGGAGATGTGGTGGATATTTGGATGCCCATTGAATTAAATTTTTGGATATTGATTTATTGATTGGACTTTCATAATTTTCCTTAGGTATTATTGGGAGTAATTTTATTTGGAGTTAATTCTCACCACCGCCATATCCTTACATTATTGTTGCAATTCCAACATCAAAGGTTGAGAAGGATGATGACACCGTTGATTGATTAGGGTGTATTTTCTTAGTCACGTTTGGAGGATGCTTTGTGAGTCAATTCATAGTCCTTTGTTTTTCGTTATTTTATGTTACTTTGGTTATGAATAGGGTGTAGTAAATGAGTTGATATCCTGCATGTACAAAAATTAATCTTCTTGAATTACTGAAGATATTACTTCTGTAATATTGTGTTTTGCGGAAAATTATAGTTGTGTGGTGATGAAATTGTGTACTTTGAGTAGAAGCAATGCTAGGATAACATCCCCTATTTTTGAACACTCACTTTCTCACTTTTAGTGATTGGTTTGATTTGGAGGACATTTATGCACAAGTAACATAAGTAATATTTTAAACTCTAGAATTTGTTTGATTCTCTATTGAGGCAAAATCCTAGAAAACCCTCAAATAAGGAAGTGACTTAGGTTATTTTAGACCCATTTGAGCCTTTCAAGCCTACCAAATGATATTATATCCCTTGGATCCCCTATTGAGCCTATTTTAAAGTAATCCTTTTATTTGGCAACTAACTCAATAGCCAACCTAAACACATGATCCCAACAAATAAATCCCACAAGTTCTTGGTAGATCTATTTAAAGCTCTTACAAAGATGGGAACAAACAATATAGTGCCCATGCGTTTGATTTTCTTTCCCCACCAAAAAAATAAAAATAAAAAAATTTAAAAATTCAAAAAATCCAAAACAAAATTAAAAAAATGCAAGGTGGCATGAGCACCCAAAAACAAAAAAGGTCTAAGAAAAAGGGGAGAAAGAAAAAAATTGAAAAATACTGTTCAAACAATTTAGGGAAGTATTAAAAGGTGATGATGAACAAGTGTTGTGGGTATTGAGTCAGTATTATCCATATTTTTCTTGTCTTTACCCTAGCCTACATTACAAGCACTGAGCATCCTAAACGATCCTTTATTGAGTGTATTCTACATTAGTGAAGATAGAGATGAAAAGCAAACCTATGGAGTATTAGAGTAGAGTCTTGTACTTGTACATAAATTAATATGAATTCCTAGTAACTACTTGTAGAGAAATCACACACATACACGAGGGATTCATTTGAACATTGTGTCTGCTTATTTTGTGTATAGTGAAATTAGATCACAACTATGGTTGACTACAAGCATAGCTTTGAAGTAGTTCTGAGAGTAATAAAAGAAAGTGGCGTTTTGTACTTGCATTTTAGTGTTGATTTGTTTTTTCTTAGAGTGTCTTCAACACTTTTCTTTGTGTTGCTCGCAAACGAGCAACATATTAAGTTTGGGGGTATTTGTTAAGTCCCTATTAGTATTAATTTTAAAATCATATTTCACAGTTAAAAATAATTTCCTTGTTTAAAATATTATAATTCCCTTACTAATTAATGACGATTTGGAATTGAAGGAATACAAGTGGAGAATTTACAAAAAGGAGAAAAATTGACACAAATTGGTGAGAATGGTGATTGAACGACACCTCATGATCTAATCATAAATGAACATCAGAGTCTTTATTTATTTAAATCCTATTCCAATTAGAAGACTCTTTTTAATTAGTTATAAGTAGGCCTTTCAGACACTTAGTTAGGTAGAACAAATTTGGATTTGCTATTTTGGAGCTTAGAAGTATTGCAAGAATTTAGGACTCAGTGAAGGACAAAATGGAGATCAAATTTGTCTAGGAATATAGTTTCTTCTTCTCCATTCGATTTTCTTTCAAATTCTGGATTTAGGATGGTGTGTCATTTTATTCATGTTTTGTTTGATAATTCAATCATGAACTAATTTGTTACTCTAGGATTATGGTGGATTCTTTTGAATAAATTGATGCATGATTTGCTTCCATAAAATGAGTAGCACTTAAAGTTATTTCTTTCATTGTGTGTTTTTTCTATTTGATTGCCTGATCAACAATCAAATGTATCTTTAAACCCTAGAGGAGTCTTGGAAAAGAAAATCTATGGAGTGATTGGCAATAGAAGACCTTAGGATTAACTGCTCAAATTGATGAATTAATTAATTTGTGAATAGGATAGAAATATTCTTGCTTGCCCTAGGGAGTTACTTGAGTGGTACAACTTTGTCTATAATTTAGTTAATTCACATAGGAATATAGAGAATTGAATAAATTAGGAATTTGATTGCGGATAATTTGGAAGAATCATGTAATTACATAAGACTTAAGACTAATAATTTTTTATTAATTTCACAGAAAGAATATTATGTAATCAACTCATTCAATTGATGAAATCATAATTTTAGGCTTCTACATCATGGCAGAAATCTTAATCAGCACACTTTTTCTTGTTTTCATTAGTTTAGTTTTAATTCCTACATAATTGATTGTTTGAATAAAAAAAAAGTGTGATAAATTAGTAATTAGTAAGGAATTATTTAGTTTCTTGTGGGATCAACACTTTTATCATCACGTTATTACTTGTTGCAACACATGCACTTGCGTGATTGTTCGCATTTTTTTATTTTGCACAAAACCAATAGGGAACCAACAAATATATTATCCTAAGCTTTTTCCATGAGATAGGAAACGAAAGATCAATATTTGCATGAAAATCATAAGCGAAGAGGTTCACACTAATTAGTTCATCCAATTGGTTGGGCTTCATAGGCTTAAGCTAGACATCGAATGTGGTAATTGGATACTCTTGAATTAATGAAAATTAAGTCATGAAGGATTAATGGAAATGAGTTTTAATTGATTGGAATATTTGATATCCAGTTAAATAGTAAGAAGTTGTGAGGCCATGTGTAATTGATTAAAGAACTTAATGAGTCATACACAAAAGTCTAGGACCACACTTGCAAACTTGAAGAAATTATCTAACACTCAATAATTGAAGTGGTCAAAATTAGAGGGTGCAAAATTGACTAGTTAAATTGATAATCATGGTTTGATTAATTTAAGTAATTAAATTAATCAAATTATTTTAAAAAGTTAAATTAGAATAATTAAATTAAATAATCGGGCCATGTGTCAAAATAAATTAGTCTTGTTTGTTTAAAGAGTTAAACTAGGCCAATTGAATTAAAGATTCAATTTAATTGGTGGAAGAGACTTTTTAATTTTTGAAGGGAAGACTTAACTAGAAGAGTTTATTTAAATATGTAGAAATAATTAGTTAACCAATTAACATTGAGATCTAATTGGAGCAATTAAAATGTCCATTAGAATGTGAGGTGGCATCCAAGTCGTTCAATAATGTGGACGAAGAATGTAGAGCATGGCTAATGTGACTAGATCCTTTAAATCCTTCTCTCACACATCATAAGTACCCCAAGGAGACTGCTAAGGGGCTAGCTACATGCTCTCTACACACTTGCATTTTGTGTAAAAAGTCCTTTCTAGAAATCCTTCCTTGTCTCTCTTCTAAATAGCCACCTTTTTCTTCCTCTCTCCATGCTTTTCTCTAACATCTTCTCATTCTAGATTGATTTAAAGGTTTTTTGTGTGCTTCATAAGATGTGTGGACGACATTAGAGATGTCACACTTGGGGCACTCAAGGTGTGGATCAAGAATTAATCAGTTGGAAGACTTTGCTCGAGTTTTGGTACCAATTTTTAGGGGCATTGTTGCTGTGGATTTTCAACTTTGGAGGTATATTTTTTCTATTGCTTTCATTCGCTTTAGGTGCTGTTTCAGGCAGCAAAAAAAGGTGTAGAAGAGGAGTCCAATTGATGTCAATTGGAGCTTGAAAATTAGGATCTTTTAACACTAGTTGAAGAAATTCAATTAAGGTAAATGTTTCTCTCCCTTGAATACAATTCCGGTGGCATGATCCTTGCTGCATTGGCAAATTTGAGTTACATTTGAATGGTTTAAAATCTTGAAGTTCCATTGTACTTAGATCTTGACATTCACCATCATTTTTACCTTAACCCATATGTAGACCTTTGTCAGGGCCTCTATCTTAATTGATGTTGGGGGATAGATATCTGATTGGTCTATCATCTCTAAACGAAAAAAACAAATATACATTAAAATAAATATATTGATAATAATATTATGACAAATTAACTATGTAATACCATGAAAACAATTAGTAACAAAACTTAATGAGAATCACATTATTTGATAAAGATAAATACAAGCATTACCAACAACATAATTTGTTGGAGTACTCAGATTTGTTAGTGCTATTGTTGCCATCAAATTCATCTTTATCATTTCTGAATTTTGCTTTCTTTTCATCATCATCACTAATGAATCCATCTACATGTTGTACATCTAACACATTGGCTTACTTTAAGGATGAGTAGGATCTATTGAGTCCTCAATTAATACATCTAGATTCACTACATCAATATGCAATGGCATATCATTCTAATATACAACTTTTAGCGAATCTTCAGCTTTCGCTCTACCTTTATCCTTA
This sequence comes from Jacaranda copaia, assembly GCA_014898725.1. NCBI lineage: Eukaryota > Viridiplantae > Streptophyta > Magnoliopsida > Lamiales > Bignoniaceae > Jacaranda > Jacaranda copaia. Next base: position 1,809,790 of record JACGDI010003094.1, read on the forward strand.
GCTTTTATAACAGTCCATCATTAAGCTTATCATTACTTCTTTAAGGATATAGAACATAGTAGACATATCTCACTTGTTGGGCAATTATAAATGGAGTCATATTTTCTATACCTACCCCTTTACCTAATCTCAATAATTTTATATTGTGAAAATATTATATGGGTTCCTCTCACATGAATAGGATCAAACCACTCACAATGGAGTATAATCACTTTCTTTATAGGATTATTGGCGTATTCTATTCCTACTACTTCTTTCAATATTCCGCAATAGTCTTCTTCACACCTAATCCATCAATTCCAATAACCCACACACTACTGTTCAGTGAATTTTACCCACACTCTATGCATTTGTGTGGAACTTAAATCCATTTGCAAAATAATTAGACCATGTCCTCACCAGTTTTTTATGACCCCAACTCAAGTCATGCAAGAACAAATTCGTATGCTGTCCGTTAAGTCATGAATCTATCATTCATCATGTAAAGTGTTATGATTGATAGAAGCTTTTCTCATTTTTATGTTAAATTGTGCTATTCATGATTAAATTAGTGTAAATTCTACTTACATAAGACTTCAACCAATAGGCAAAATTATTTTCAATCATTGTATTGACATCCAGATCTCCAATGATAAAGTATTCTATAAAATACTAACATATTTGCAAACAAATTAGAAATACTAAAATAGGACTTGGTGTGAAGGAAATATTGACTCATGCAAGCATCGAAAGCATAATCAAGTAGATCAAAAATAGACAAAGTTGATGGAATGGAATCATCATTTTCACTATCACCATTCCAACCAACTCTTATCCTTAAGCTATGTATATGTTACTAGAGGTAATATGAACAAAAATTAAATGGCTCTTGGCAAATAAAGGCCTTACAAAGAGATCCTCCACTTGTGTTTAGTTTATGTTTTTTTAAGTTTGCCAAGATCCTTAAGTGTAATATGAAGAACACTTTAGTTATATATATTCAATAGTGAAACAATTGTAATTTGCATACAAATATGTATATTATTTTAATTATCAGAAGGATAAATCGATCGATATTATACAAGCCCTCCATTTGTTGACTCTTCTATTAAATGAATGGTAATGCTCTATGCAATTTATAAATCCCAGAGGAAAAATTCCATCTTAACATGTATAGAATTGTTGGATTTTTTTCCATCATGTCCAAATCATTGTGCCTCAAAATTGTGGAACATAAGTCTTTAAAAAACTAACCAAGCTTGGCCAAAGGCTTCCATATGTGGTTCAACAATTCTTTGAATGTGTTGATAGTAATTGCTCCATGAATATGAGATAATCATGACCTTTCAAACCATAAATTTTATGCGCATACATGTCAAAATGCCTAGCCAAATTAGAAAATACCTATCAGGCATTCGTAGTACTCTAACTAGTCACATGGAGTTTATCTCTACCTAGTTGGAAAATATAATTAGCCTTAAGCTTGGCCCACTACCCATTTTTCTTTAGAATTAACTTTAGCTTGTGCCTTTACAATAAACATTCAGGTCCTAGCAAAACTTAACTTTATCTTTGGAATTTCTCTTGATGTCCATTACTATGTTAAAGATATTATCAGAGACATTCTTCTCGATATGCATCCCATCCAAATTATGTTTGACCAAGTTACTCTATCAATGAGGTAATTCCCAAAATATACTTTGTTTGGTCCAATTGTGCTACACCTACCCAAGGATTCTACAAGCACTTTCATATTATGTAACTTTAGGCAAATTATATATCAATTTCCATAATTGCTCTCTAATGTTCTTTCAGCTATGTTTGAGAGTGAATGTTTTAGTTTGGCTCACACAATAAAGGCAAGCCAATTTACCTTTGTCATTTACCCAAAAAGCATCCATATAAATTGAAAAATCATTTATTACCCACAACAAGAAAACTTTCATAATAAAATTTAATTTGGTGAATGCATCATAAATAGGCATACCTGTTGTCTAAAGCTCCTTCAATTCTTCAATTAAAGGCTCTAGATACACATATATCAAGGCCTTTAAATTTTTTTTGCCTAAGAAATTATACATGTCAAAAACATATTAGGCAATGTCATATTTATTTTTGGGGGCAAATTATATAATGTGATGATTACAAACCAATATAAATGAGATGATTCAAATTGACTAAAAGGTGTGAAGCCATCAGCACACAAATCAAGTCTTACATTCGTAGGGTTACTTGCAAATTCATATGTGCTTGATCTAAATGCTTTTAGGAATTCCCATTTAAAGGATGACACATGACATCATCTACTTAACGATTCTCATAATGCCATCTCATGTGACTTGATGAATTCATTGATGCATATAGCCTCTTCAACCTAAGATTAGAGGTAAATAATGCATTCATTTGACTGGCACATCTTGAAGCTTTTCTTTACCCCTTATTTGAGTTTGATTTTTATATATAAGTGCTCCACAAAGCTTACACTCACTATCATTTGCATCATCTTTGTAATATAGTATGGATCTACTCGCACAAAAATCACTTTCTTTTGTTAACAAACTGAGCCTACTAGTTAGCTTTCTTCCTCATAGTAGTTAGTAGGGATTCTATTCCATCGAGGTATGGTCTTAGACATTGACTGCAACATTCCATGGTATTTTGAGGCACATTTCTATTACTTTTGATGCTCAACATTCTCATAGCAATAGATATTGGAGAATGCATTTTGCATCCATCCCACAATGACTAATTATACTCATTCAATAGATCATAAGACCTTTTAGCTTCTTCATTAAGATTTTCTTCACAATTGTAAGATTCAAATGGTGCATCTTTATATCTCAAACTAATCCCAACTGTATCATACATGATTTTTGTATATCTATGTAGTTCACCTGTATAATGATCTTGTTGTCCACTAGTTGATGCACCATATTCAAATATTTCTTTTGTTTCTTGGTAAGGATAAAAACTCTATGACTTGACCAATAATGACAATTAGGTTTGACTCCTACCCAATGAAAATGCACCATAACATCATTGGGTGTTAACAACCATGCGCAATACTTAAAATATATGGGTAAAATGAATTAAAGAATTTGCTTGGATCAAATTCCAAATCCTCTCAATATGTGAACAAAGTTAAATGAAAAGTGAAAAGATGACTTGAGCATAAAAAAATTAAGGAAAAAAATGGAAAAAATGTATACCTTGAACAAGTCTAAATAGGTAGCATACAGAACAAATCAATAATTAACAATTTCATACACATCAAAATTCAAACGAAAAAATTAACAAGAGGTAAATTGCATATTTCCATACTAAATGTATAAAACAAAAGCAAGAGCTAGATCTTGACACTAAAAAAATTGCTAACTTATGAGTTTATTCTAAAATAAGTTAAATTATATTTTTGGTCCCACAAGTTAACCCTGTTTGAATTTTGGTCCCATTCTTTATGAGTTTCACACATTACATCTAATAAGAGCATTTCTTTTTTGATTTGGGAATTCAAAGGGCTTCTGTCCAGAAATAAATGAAGTAGCATGTAGCCAATAAGTTGAGCATTTTTGGTCCCACAAGTTAGACCTATTTGAATTTTGATCCCAACGAGAGCTCCAATAGGTTTCTGTAGAGGAGAAAAGAAAATTGGCTAGAAGTGAAAGTGCCATTTGTTTCTGAGACACACCACCTCCATTGAAAACCTCATGGGCAGAAGAAAATTTAGATAGAAGGTTTCACGATTGTGCTTCCAATATTAATAAGTGTGGTTTCTTTGCTTGCAAAGACCCCCAAATGTGTGAAAGAAAAAGACAAGTGTACTTGGGTTGCTTAGGATGTTGAATATATTGAAAAAAAGTTGTTAAAACTTCATAAAAGGTAAACTATGTTGCTATATTTGTCGGTGGTTTCTTGGTTGATGGTTCTTAACTTTGTTGGGACCAAAATCCAAAATGGCCTAACTTATGGGATCAAATAAGCACCAATTTGACGACTATGTGAATGGCATGTGATTGGCTTCATTAATTACTAAATGGAAAGCCTCTTTGGTCCTCAAATTAAAAAAGAGCACTAAAATCTGAAAGGGTCTAACTTACAAGACCAAAAATGTAATTTACCCTCTGAAATACTTAAGAGTGGCCAATTTCTTCATCATGTAACCTACTAAAGCATTAGCCCTCAATTGCAAAACTAATCATACTCAAGCCTAGGACATGAATAAGTCAAACAAATTACACCCTTGGAAACCTATGTGATGAGTTGCATAACATATGTGTCAATTGCATAGATAGCATAGTAGAACAAGAATTTGTTTTGTTCAAAAGAGAAAAAAAGAAAATGGAAAGTGCGTTGATAATAAAAATTAGAAGACAAGAGAAATAATTTCTCTATTACAATAGCATCAGCCTAATCTAGTTCACAACAAATAGAGTTATCTATCTCAAGAAAAACAAATGCAAAACTTATTACTAGACTAGAAAGCAAAATCTTAGCTCATTCATAAGATATTGGATGAGCTTATTTATCATGTATGTAAAGATTCAAAAACATAACATACTAGTTTAGAAACCAAATTTTTAGGAATGCAATAAGTCACATGCAAAAGCACAAAAAATAATGGTCTTCTCTAAAGTGATGTCCTAAATGACTAACAAATGGCCATGAACACCAATTATATACCAAGGGTATACCACACATACCACATTGCTATGTTTACCATGTAGAGTATGAATGCATAAGTTGTTTTATACTAGTAATACACAAATTTACAAAATTTATTTAGAATCCTATCAAAACAACAAGAAGTGCTAGAATTTATTACCAAGATGCAAATGAACAATGAAGACTACATCTTGATAACTAAACAAGCAACATAATATAAAATTGCGGAAATTAGCCTCGATTTGTTTAAATACGTACAAGTGAAAGGTCAATGCAATCCGACTTATAGGCTAGAAATTGAAAACCATCTTCTAAGCCACCATTTTCAGAGGTTAGAGAAATTAGCACAAGAGTAGTAAACAATGATAAAAGATATGGAGATAATTCATGAAAATTGGTTTCATAAGCAAGAAAAGAATACCAAATAACATGTCTTGAATAAGCTGAGACAAAGCACCTTTATGGGAGGCTAACTTCTCTCTACTATACCAAATAGAATCATGAATAACTCCTTTATCGCAAGTTTATTATTAAAAAAAATCCAAGTTTTGTATTGATATTTATAGAGAGAAAATTTTCAAAAACTAGGAGAAGAGTGTAATGCCTAGGAGGCAATACTTTATGAGACAGCTCTAGGTGTATGCAGAAAATTGAAAACTAGGAAAAGAGTAATAGATATTAATGTACCATAAAAAAAAACCAAATAAAAACATCAAAAATTAAGAAAAGTATAAAAAATAGGAAATAAAATCAAATATAAAAGAAATCCACCAAAACTTTACTGAAGATTTTTGTGAGGAAACACGATGCCAGTCTCGATTCAAAACTCTTTCCATATTTCCAACATTGTGCAAGAAGAAATTTATTCCTAGACTCTCTCTCTCTCTCTCTCTCTCTCTCTAGAATGGAAAAAGCGGCAGTGGTGTGAGGCGATTGTGAGTAGTGGTGAGAGATTTGATGGATGAATGGTGTTTTTATAATTTGTAACCAAAACTACATCATATTATCACAACTTAAAAATATACAATTATTTTTTTGAAAATTTAAAACTATAATTAAATATTTAATTTTTAAAATCTATGAGAAAGAAATTTGAGGCAAAATTTTAGAAGTAATGTTTTTCTCAAACTTTATTACTATATCATTCTAAGTGCTAGGGCTCAGAAATTTAATTACAATAATAAAAATCTTCATTAATAATTAAAATAATTTAGGTTTTAAAACTATAAACATTAATAATAAATTTGAAGAAAAGATAGATAAATTATATATACATTATTCAAAGTTAAGAGAGCTCAATCAAATTTGTCCAACTGAATGGTTCAATATTTAACAAGTATACCAAGTTCAATTACAATTTCAATCTCAAGGGACAATTCAAATCAAATTTAAAATTAATAAAACTAATTTGTATTAAAAAAAAGTTGTAAATTAGTTTAGGTAAATGATGATTAATTAATCTTTTTTAAAAATTACAATTGTAAAAATTAAAATGAAAAAGAATTATTACTAGATGAAATACTTTGAAGAGAACAAAGTTTGAAACAAAATTATTATGGGAACAAAGTTTTGAAACATCCATTATAACAACAAAATTTCTAAATATATTGTTTCAAATACACCTAGAAACTGAGATAGAAAATTCAATCCTTAATTTATCTTAAAAATTTGTAAGTAAGATGAGTTATTTTGGTTGTTAACAAAAATAATAATAACTTTAGATGGATTAATAATGAAAATATTTTATTAGTAACTACAGCTTATAATTTGTCTCTACTTTTGTCACAATAATTATTTTTAATCCTTGTTCAATAAGATTAAGATGGAATTAATCTTCTATCAGTAATCCATCTTTAATCTATTCAGATTAAAAAAGGAACTTTTTCCATCTCAAAAATCTCATCTCTAAAGCTATGTTCTCTTATAGTGGGAGAGAAGGACATATACAACAATTTCCATACATAACAGTTGACATAAAACAACAATTTTGGGAGTTCTGAATCTAGTGGAAGTTTAAAATTCCACATTTATAATTTAGTTTTCTTAAAAAAATAACTAAAATATTTAAAATACAAGCATAGTTTTTAAGGGGATTAAACTATGACTTAATACTAAAAATTTCTATTATTTGATATTACTTTGTGGAGATTATTAAAACTCTCCATGGAATCACCTATAAAATAAACAATTAATCAGGAATGATAATAATCCCATTAAATAACCGCTATTAATACACCTATTTTGTGAGGATTATTAAACTTTGACAAAATAGTACAATTAGGAGGAATTCATAATGGTCCCCATCAAATAACCTTTGCTAGGGATTCAAAATTAGTAGTGAGATTTGTTGGCTAGATTTGGCCATGGCTAAGTCAGTTTGTGTGGTAGGTTTGGGGTGGGTGTTTATGTGTGTGTGTGTGTGTGTATGTTGACCTTTTGGTCCAATCATACATTTTGAGAATAACAAACCAACCTTTGTTACTAATAATTTCCTAAAGTGATGTTATTTCCAGTTGATAGAAAGCCAATAGCGCTTAATGGTAGCATGAACTTAAGAATTGAATTTACCTGCTATGACCTAGAAATCTCAATGTTCAAATTTCAAATTTGAATTTAAGGTATGAAATGGCTCCAGAGAAAGCATCTTGTGAAGATAGCTCACTTGCACAAAAATAGAAAATGCAGAAAGTTAAACCTAGGAATCAAAGATGATCCTACATAAAAAGGAAAACTCTAAAAAGGGTTCATACTCATGAGCAATGTCCATAAAAGCTAATTTCCCAATAAATACTCGAAGATGGCCTTCAAATGCTTAAGAGAGATATTGCAAAAATTTCCAAGCTTGTACATTCAACTATGTTCACGTTCTCTCAAGCCCTTAAGTCTATGAGCTAAAAACATATCTTCTAGATTGAGAGTTGTGTTGAAACTATTGTAATAAGCTTTACATAAGCTTAATCTCTTTTTCTACCATGAATTTTCTATAAAGTTAAAACTTATCCTTCAAATCGTGGAGGCAAAGGAAATTATTTTATTGGGATGCAGAGCTTTAGTTAAGACTGATCCATAAAGTCTAGATACTGAAGGAATTTGATATCTTGGAATGCACTATTTGAAGGTGACCTTAGCCATGTAAAAGATCGGGTTATTGTCTAAGCCCGTAAAAATCAAGGTTTAGTTCTTTAGTACTTTAAAGAACTAAGGTTTATAGCTAAGCTTATAAAAGCTAAGGTTTAGTCCTTCTATACTGGAAAGGACTAGGTTAGGATTGATCCTAAAAAAAGTTTAGGTTAGGATTACTCTCGAAAAAATTTGTGCAATAGTTAGATTTCATCTTGTAAAAAATCGGTATAGTGATTTTTCCCAAAATCCTAAGTTGTAAAGCTTATGTAGCATAATAAGATTATTTGGTCTGAAGCTCTCAAAATCCTAGTACTTTTTGCTTGCTTTATTCTTTTCTATCACTCATTGCTTACTTATTGTTTTTTCATTATACATTGTTTACTACTTTACTAATCAATAATCTATTTGAGTGATGCAAATATTGAACTGACATGATCACGAAGTAACCTTTCCTCATGTTATTTCCACTGTGTCAAAAATGAGCAAAGAAGCATAATTCATCCCTCTCTTTTATGTTTAACTCTATTCCATAATTAGTATCAATACATACAAATGCTTAACAACTTCAATGGAAGATTCATTATGGCCTTTGCAAAGCTTTATGCGAAAAGTTTATCTCACAAAATGCTACCTCTATTCAATGGAATAGACTATCATAGTTGAAAGAAAAGAATGCAAAAATATATCATTGCTCAAAACTTCAATTTGTAGAAAATCAGTACCCAGATGATTGTTCCTTTTAATCACAAAGGATGAAAGTGGCATAAGGAAAAAAACTTGGTTAGAATACAATGTTGAAGATAAGAGATAAATTTATCTTAACGCCGAAGTTGAAAACACAATTGTTTGCTCTCTTACAAAGGAAGAATACTTAGTGAACTCGTGTGAAAAATGCCAAAGAAATATGGGATCTGTTGTAGGTTACTTATGAAAGAACAAATCAGGCTCAGGCTGAATAGATTACTATCCTGGTATATAAATATGAGATGTTTACTATGAATCCTATGGAGAACATCAAGCAAATATATTCCAGATTTATGGAAATCATCAATCCTCTTAATATGCTTGGTAAGGTATTTTCAAGAGAATAGAAAATAAGAAAAATCCTTTGGTCTTTGCCTAGAGAATAAACTCTCAAAGTTATAACAATATAGGAAGCAAAAGATCTCATCAAACTGAGTGTGGCTAAATTTATGGGCTAACTAACATCACATGAAATGACAACTCTACCCAAGGAGTATATTACTAAAAGCAAAAGAGAGAAAAATGTTGCATTCAAGGTAATAAATAAAGATCAATCTGAGGAAGATGAAACTAACGATAATAATGAAAATAAGGAATAAATTATGCTCATTACAATGAGATTAAAGTTCCTCAACAAAAGAAAGAAAGCCTTTAGAAAAGGATGAAGGGTGCAAGCACAAAAAAAGAAAAAGAATCAACCAGAATCCTCAAATCCAATCATTTGCTAAGGATTCCACAAGCCTAGACATATTCATCGAGATTGCCCTAAGTTAAAGAAAGATTCCAAGAAAAATAAGAGATATAAAGCTATGGAAGCCACATGGGATGATGAAGAAAAAAAATTAGTCGAGGAAAGATCAGATAATGAATTTGTAGACTTTTGCTCTATGGCACAAACTGAGGTTCATTCTCTAACTCTAACCATGAATATGATACTACCTTTGATGATGATCTTGAAGATGAATTTCATGTTGCTATTGAGGAATACAAAAAGGATTTAGAATGTCTTATTGTAAAAAATGATCTTCTAAAGAAAAACATTCAACATCTTTTTGCCAAAAACAAAGCTTTTGAGAAAATCACAAATGAACTGAGGCTTCTCTTGACGCTTCTAAAATCAAGATAGAAGTTATTCAAACTAAAAATCTTTCCTTAAGGATCAAATCTGTAATTTAAGCTTTCCTTAACTATTACTAATGCTAAGATTGATGTATGAAAATCCTCTTTGAAAGAAAAATGATTGATTGCAATTGTAAAACTCTTGAAGAAGAACATCTCCTTTTGAAAAACCAAATTCGTGCATTGGAAAAGAATCTTGAAGAGATTACCATGGGAAAAGATAAATAAGTTACTTGGTATGCAAAATACTTCCTTGAGTAAAACTGGAATTGGTTATGATAGAAACTTTACGAAATTGGAGAAATATTTTATTACATGTTTTTATTATGAAAATATTGGTCACATGACTAAGTCATGCTCAATCTAAAAAGAAAAGGCAAAAGCTAATTATGAATGGGTTTTAAAATCTAAGTCGATTAACTTTCAAGGAGCTAAGTAACACTTGAAAACCTAAGCTCGAAAAATAAGTCTTTGATTACAGGATATTCTAAACTCATAAACAAATGGCTCTTGGATAATAGTGCCTCCAAACATATGATTACTGATTCAACAAAGATTTTGGAAATCAACAAAACAAAGTTAAGACTTGCCACTTTCACTAGCAACACCAAAGCAAAAAATGATTGGAATTGGCAAAGTTGGTAAAGACTCTCCCACTATTATCAATGATGTATGGCTAGTTGAAGGACTAAAGTATAACCTACCTAGTACAAGTTAACTACTAGATGCTGGTTATCATCTTGATTGGAACCTCACAAGTGCAGTATCCTTCTCACAAGTGTACTATACTAAAGGACAAGAGACCTATCTTTATTGCACTAAGAGAAAGAAATATGTTATGTGCTTACTATGATGATCTCTTGAATCAAATTGTGAAATGCCTAGTGGTAGCTAAAGAGTCAAGCTAGATATGGCACAAAAGACTTGGACATGTCAACATAGAATTCATCTTCAAACTTTCAAGGAAACATCTTGTTAGAGGAGTTCTTGAGCTCAAATTTGTGAAAGACAAATTGTATGATGCATGTCAAAAATGAAAGGGTTCAAATTCTTTATTCAAAGCAAAGAATATGCTAACCACATATTGACTACTAAAACTATTGCATCTTGACCTTTTTCCTTCGATGAAGTCAAACAATCTTGGAGATAGAAAATATGCTTTCATTATTGTTGTGATTATTCTAGATATACATGGGTGTTAATTCTTGCAAATAAAAATGGTGCATTAAAAGCTTTAATACCTCTTATTAAGAAGTTGAAAAATGAAAAAAAAAAAAAGGATACTTTATATGCAAAATCAGAAGTGATTGTGGTACCAAATTTGATGAGTATAACTTTATATCTTTCTGTGATCAAATGAAATATTCATAATTTGACTTCAGCTAGAACCCCACAGAAAAGTGGTGCTATCAAGAGAAAGAATTAGGTGTTGATTGAAATGGCTAGAATAATGATTAATGAGTATAATTTGCCTAAATTATTCTAGAGTGAAGCTTTGAATACTGTATGTTATGTCTTTAATAGAGTTCTTAGACCTATCTTTAATAAAATCCATTTGAGTTATGGAGAGGCAAAACTCCTAACATTTTTTATTTCAAAGTGTTTGGTTGTAAATGTTCTACCCTAAGTGATTGTGATCCTATTGCCAAATTTGATTCTAAAATGGATGAAAGAGTATTTATTGGGTATTCAATGCATAGTAGGCATATAGGGTTTATAACAACAGGAAGAAAGTGGTTCAATAGTCCATGCATGTATCTTTCGATGAAAATAACCACCTAGAAGCCAAGGAATACTTAAACAAAGACAATGTAGATACTATTCCCCCAATTGCAATCAACAAAGAAAGAATGGAAGTAAGGACCAAAATTGAGATCAATAAAGAAGAAAGATATCTTTCCAAAAAATCAAAAGTGAATATTTCCAAAGAAATAAATTATGAAAGAACTACAACAGTAAAGAAACTTCATCAAACATCAAACCATCCAACATCAAAAGTTACAGGTAGCTTAAGAGATGAAGGACATGATTGTGCACCAAAAAAGAAAAAGATGAAATGGAAAGCTGTGCTTTTCTATCAATGGTTGAGCCAACAAATGTTGGAGAGCCCACCCTCAATGATAAATAATGGGTAGATGCTACACAAGATAAGGTAGCATAATTTGAAAAAAAATAAGGCTTGAAATCTTGTTGGGAGACCCGAATGATCATCCAATTCTTAGAACAAAAGGGAAATTTTGAAACTAACTCAATGAGGATGGAAAAGTTTCTAAAAATAAAGCTAGAGTAGTTGCCAAAGGCATAGTAAAGAAGAAGGAATTGATTATGATGAGATATTTACACTAGTTACGAGATTAGAATCTATCTGTATGTTAGTTGCCTTTGCATCTCGCAAGTATTAACTCTATATCAGATAGATGTTAAAAGCACTTCTTAAATGGGTGCATCAATGAGGAAATTTATCTATAGCAACCTCCAATATTTAAGAAAGTAGAACTTCCTAATCATGTCTGCAAACTTACCAAAGCATTCTATGGTTTGAAACAAACTTCACAAGCTTGGTGAGACAAATTAAGTTTTTGATAAACAAAGAATTCTCAATAGGTACAATCGATAGTATACTATTTATTAATCATAATGATGATATGTTGCTTGTATGATCTTTGCTGATGATATTATATTTGGAGTAACTAATGATCACTTATGTAAAAGGTTTGCTAAGTAGATCAAAGAAAATGAGACTTTTAGGTGAGGTTAGCTACTTCATTGGTTTACAAGTAAAATAGTCTGAAAATGGCGATTTCATTTTCTAATCTAAATGTACAAAGGAACTACTGAAGGACTTCAGAATGGATAGCTGTAAAAAATTATTGACTCCTATAAGCATAACAACTGAACTTAATAAAGATGAAGTTGGCAAACCTACTCATGAGAAAAAGTATCAAGGTATGATTGGTAATCTTTTATATTTAGCTAGTAGTAGGTATGATATTATGTTTGCTACTCGTATGTGTGCTTGATTTCAATCTAATCCTAAAGAATGTTACTTAACTGCTATGGAACATATATTCAAATATCTTAAAGAGACTATTGATTGTGATCTATGGTATCCATCATGTGAATAATTTAAACTCATTAGTTATTCAATTGTTGGATACACATTAGATCACAAAAGTATTACTGGCATATGCCAATTCTCCTAAAAGAGTCTCATTATAGAATTTAGCAAGAACAAAAAATTGTTGCGCTTGCTACAACTGAAGCTGAATATATTATATCAGGTAATTATTGTGCTCAGATTTTATGGATAAAACAAAACTTTGAGTGACTATGGATTGATGTTTAACAATGTTTCTATATACTGTGATAATACTGGTTTTATAAACATCACTAAGAATCGAGTCCATCATTCTCAAACTAATCAAATTAAGGTGAAACATCATTTTATTTGAGATCATGTAAACAAAAGAATAAATGTATATGTTTTGTGAGCATTGAATTTTAATTAATGGATATTTTCACCAAGCCCCTCACTGAAGATCACTTTAACAGAATTCGAAATGATCTAGGGATAGTGGAAATCAATCATGTGTTCTGGAAAGAAAAAGTGTAAAAGATTGCATTACAAGCAAAAATTGCAATTTAGAGTTATGCACCCATATTTGAATTGCTTTCCATGGGAAAAATTGTTGAAAATTGATATATCTTTTCAACTGCTTCATTTGAATTCAAAATTCAAATTTATTACCCTAATTAGTATGCTTCCATAACTATTACTGGGTGGTAGACCTTAAATTGTCATTGGCAAGGAAAATTTGACTTTGCTCTCTTTTACCTATAGGTTAAAATGATTTACTTGCATGCATATTTATAATTTTCCCCTACTGCTTGCTAAAAAACAAATTTGAAATCACAACACATCATTCAATCATTACATTTGCACATTTACACTATCTCTCCCTTTCTTATTCTCTCTTGTTCTTCACCAAAAAGAAACCCTAGTTTCATATTCTCCAAAAAAATGGGTAGAACCAAAAGAAAGGCTATTGCCAAATCTCCTGTAGGTTCACCCATTACAGAACTACTACCGTCAATATCAGTTAAGAGTTTGAATATCAATGGGAAACGTAAGCCCAGACCAGCACCATTGAAAGTTCTGTATCTAGACGAATTTGAGGGAACACCAATAAAAAGAAAAGGGAAGGAAATCGCCTTTGAAACCATGATTGAAACTAAATCAAAGAGTAGTTCTAAAAAGAGCAAAAGCAAGAATAAAGATCAACTAACAAAAAGGGATCAACTCTAAGTGAGGAGAATGAAGAAAAATTTAAAAAGAAGGAACAATATGAGGAAACCATTTTCAAAGGATTTCTTGACTGAAGATTCCTAGTTAGGTTTGAAAATGAATACAAAGGAAAGAAAGCCGAATGTCTTAGATTAGTTGACTTTTTTCTTATTCTGATACTAAATTACCTAAAATAATCAAGAAAGCTATAGGGGATTCAATTATGAAAATTGAGAAATTTATCCATATGGAGTTAGTTCTTAAGTTTTTTATGAATATGACCACCAATGAGGAAAAGGAGAATCCTATGGTTGAATTGTATATTAATGGAACCCACATTAAACTAATAGTTCAAAAACTTTGTAAGATATTGGGACGTGAAAATGATGGGTACAAGTATTTTGAGATGAAAGAGTAATGCAATAAGGATTATTTTAACAAGGATTCTATGAACAAGATGAATTAGAAAGGGAACATATTTGAGAAAGTTTTTTGTGGACTAGCATATAATGCAGTGAACATTTATAATAAAATGATTCACCAACTGATTTATGATATTGTTTTATGTTGCACTGGACTCACCCATAAAACTAATGTGAATTTCATGATAGTTTATTTGATGTATATTTCTTTAATTTATAAGATAAACTTGAGTGAACTTACTATCAAGAACATCATGTATTACTTTACCAATAAAGCCAAGGTGTTGTTGTATGGGATGCTCTTCACAAAAGCATTCAAGGAGTTCAAAGTATTCAATCATATCAATGGAGGATCTCTTAGTCATGTACAAGCACAAGGTGGCTAGAAAGAGATCATACAAAAACATAAGAGAAAGAAGAAGTTGAATATGAGAACTCAAGTGAGCAGGATAGGAACTTTGAAAAGAAAAAGGAGGAAATGATGGAGAAGATCAATGAGAAAATAGAGCTAATCCTTACCCTCCTTAAAGCTATGAACAGTAATGTTGACTTCATCCAAGCTTATCTTAAGAAAAAGTCCAAAGCGAAAATCAATTCTTGGCCTCACTACTCAAGCCACACTACATCACTGCAGTCATGAAGCACTGCATCACTTTTTACTAATCTTTTTAAAACAACTTTATTTCTGGGTCTTTGTTAGATAATTTTACTTTTCATTGCTAAATGATTTTGCTTTCTTAATATTGGATATCATTTATTTTTAAATGTTAGATGCTTTAATGGTTAAATGGTTTAATGTTGGATATTATTCTTTATCTGTTCAAAATATCTATTTGCTCTAAACCCTTCTTGATGATGCCAAAGGGGGAAAAGGATGTACAAGTATTCCATGATTTAGTATGATATGATTGTATGTTTTATAAAGGGTCACATTTATTATATGCCTTTGAACAAATTCTAATGAGTTTCATATGATTATGATGTGATGCTTAAGATATAACTTTTGAACAAATTCTGAAAAGTTACAAGTTATGCTTTGATAAGTTATTTTTAACTCTGATGCATCATACCACATTATATTCTTAAGTTCTAATATTTTGAATTTAGAAGTATTATTCCATATGACTTTTAGGCTTTGTTATATCATGTTTGTTCTAAAATTTATCTCTAGACTTTGAAAGCTCTAATACAAAAATATGACAATTTGCTTTGAGGAAATTTATTTTATGATTATCCAAATGATCTGATTTCTTTGAAGCTCCAAATTAATTTGATAAATTTATTCAATAAGTCTCTAATGCTGCAATTGTCATGAAAATATGCTCGTGATTTGCTCTCACTAAGTAAGATTCTAGCATGAACTGCTTATTGGGACTTTGTGCCT
Source organism: Jacaranda copaia (assembly GCA_014898725.1). Classification (NCBI taxonomy): domain Eukaryota; kingdom Viridiplantae; phylum Streptophyta; class Magnoliopsida; order Lamiales; family Bignoniaceae; genus Jacaranda; species Jacaranda copaia. The sequence goes on from JACGDI010003094.1 coordinate 1,825,508, forward strand.
ACTTTGACTTTGTGCTTAATTGAAATTGATATGGGAAATGCTAGATACGATCCAAAATTCAGTTTATATTCTCAAAATACTCCCAAGAAGATGTTCTATCATGATAGAAAAAGGGAGCAATGATTGAGAAAATTTCCATTCAAGGGGAGATGTTGAATTTTTTTGAAAAAAGTTCTATAAGTATTTCTTTACACTTGCTTGATTCAAATTTTTTCTAGAAAATACTTGGTTGTTTGTCATTGTTGAAAAGGGGGATAATGCTGACCTTTTAGTTAGATCAAATATTTTGATGATAACAAACCAATCTTTGTTACGAATAATTTCCTAAAGTGATGATTGATGGATAAAAAAGGATCAATTAATATTTCATATCTAATCTATCTTTTTAAAGGAATGAGTGAATTCTAGTTGATAGGAAGTAATTTGCATTTATTGGTAGCATAAGTTGAAGAATTAAATTTTCCCACCAAAATGACCTGGAAATCCTAACTTTCAGATTTCAAATTTGAATTTAAGATTTGAAATGGCTCCAAAAAAGGCAATTTGTGAAGATAGATTACTTACACAAAAATGGAAAACACAAGAAGTCAAACCTAGGAATTGATGGCTATTTTACATGAAAAGAAAAAGTCTAAAGAGTCCATACTTGTGAGTAACATACATGAACAGCTAACTTACCCATAGATACTACAAGATACCCTTGAAATGCTTAAGAGAGACGCTGCAAAAATTTTCAAGCTTGTATGTTCAACCATATTCAAGTTCTCTCAAGCTTCATTTAAAATCTCTCAAGTCTTTGAGCTAAAAATGATACAATTTTGAACAAATTCTAGTAAGTTATAAGTTATGCTTTAATAAGTTGTTTTTAACTCTACTACATCATGATACAAAATGTTCTAAAGTTCTGATATTTTACACTTAGATGCGTTATGCCCATCCTTTCAAGCTCCACTATACTAAAATTAATCTCTTGACCTTGAAAGCTTTGATATATAAATATGATAATTTGCTCTGGTTACTACAAATGATTTGAGTTCTCTGAAATCTTTGAATTAATTTGCAAAATTCATTTGATAAGGCTCTAATACTAAAATTTTCACGACAATATGCTTATGCTTTACTCTCACTAAGTAAAGGATTTTAGCATGAATTGCTTATTAAGACTTTGTGCTTACTTAAAATTGATTATGAAAAATGCTTGTTATGATCCAAAATTGAGTTTTTATTTCTAAAAGACCCCCAAGTAAATAGTTGGTCTATTATGACAAAAAGTGGGAACAAAGATTGAGAAAATCTCTCATTCATGGAGAGATGTTAAATTCTTTGAAAAAGGTTTTGTAAGTAGTCCTTTATGCTTACTTGGTTGAAATTTTTTTTGGAATACTTAGTTGTTTGTCATTATCTAAAAGAGGGATATTGCTGACCTCTTGGTCATATCTGGTTTTGATGATAACAAACTAAACTTTGTTACTAATAATTTCATGAAGTGATTATTGATAGATAAAAAGAGAACAAGCAATGGTTTATATCTAATCAAATATTTGAAAGATAGTTCTAAAGAAAGAAATGAATTCCAATTGACATAAAGCATTTAGCACTTATTGGTAGCATAAGTTGAATAATTGAATTTTCCCACCAAAATGACATGGAAGTCTCAAAGTTCAAATTTCAAATTAGAATATAAGGTTTTAAATGGCTTCAAAGAAAGTAGTCTATGAAGATAGCTCACTTGCACAAAAATGAAAATGCAGGAAATCGAACCTAAGAAGCAAAAACTATTTTATACGAAAAGGGAAAGTCTAAAAAAAGTCCATACTTGTGAGCAACGTCCATAGAAGGCTAGTTTGCCTGTAAATACTCCAAGATGGCCTTCAAATGCTTAAGAGCAATGCTACAAAAATTATCAAGCTTGTGCATTCAATCGTATTCAAATTTTCTCAAGCTTCACTCAAAATCTCTCAAGTCTATAAGTTAAAAATTCATCTTCATATCTCCTAGATTGAGAGTTGTGCTGAAATCAATGTAATAAGCTTTGCATAAGCTTAACCTCTTTTCTCATCATGAATTTTTTGTAAGGTAAATACTTATCCTTAAAGTTGTTGCGCTAAAGGAATTGTTTCCTTAAGATATATAGTTGTGGTTAAGACTGGTCTATAAAGATTGGGAACTAAAAAACTTTGTTTTCTTAGGACGCACTATTTGAAAGTTCAAACTTAGCTTTGTAAAAGTCAGGTTATTAGTTGAGCCCTTAAAAGTCAAGGTTAGGTTCTTCAATACCATTAAAAACTAACGTTTCTAGCTAATCCTATAAAAGCTAAGTTTGGTCCTTTTGTACTGTAAAGGCGCTAGATTAGGATTGGTGGCATAAAAATTCTTGGTTAGGATTGCTCATACAAAAATTTATGTAATAGGTTAGATTTCATCCTGTTAAAAATTAGTACAGTGATCTTTCCCTAAAGCCTAAGTTCTAGAGCTTATTTAGAGCAGTAAGATCATTTCATCACTTATTATTTGTTAAGTGTAACAAATATTGAACTGATAGAATTAGGAAACAATGATTCCTGACATTATTTTTATGGTGTCAAAATGGGGTGAAGAAGCATAATTCACCCCCATTTATACTCAACTTTGTACCATAATATATATTGTATATATATTATTTAATAGCTATTTTATTGATATGTATGTTATATGTATAAGTATATTTATATATATTTGCATATATAAATATTTTGAATATTACACTACAAAAGTATTACAATTATAATCTTACAGATTTTCCATGTCTTACAATACAACCCTCAAGGGTATTTTTGTTTGCATATTTTAATCAAAAAAGGTCATAAATAAGGTCAACTAATAAAAAGGCCACTTCAGAAGTTCATCTCCTTATTTTAATGGCATATCTACAAAACTTTGAATGTGACTAACTTGAGGACTTAATTTTTAAACTATGTAAAAAAGTTAAGAGGTATACGTAATTTATGAAGTAACATGTACTTATTTGTAAATACACTAAACATCAGAGGATATAGATGTAATTTACACTAAAGAAGAGGATCAACAACTAGGATGATTCAATTTCACTCTTAGCAAGGCTTAAGGGAGCCTCCACACAAGCATCATCATGCCCTCTTTACTCACGTGGTTGAATTCCTATAAACCCCAACTCAGGGCTTATTACCCAACCTTAGTGTTGCCTTCAATCGATAATGCTTACTTATCCTAATATACCATGGCTAACTCTTCAATGATTGGAATTAAGAACTCAAACTCATGATCCTCAATGTTGGAGGTTGTTCTCCCTTATCATTGACAAAAGGTTAGAGATTTGCATCTAACATCATGTCAAGTTTTTATTTGTTACACTCGACTTAAGGCTATGAATTTGCCCCACAACATTATCAAAGCCCATCTTTGCATCATTAAGACCTATTAAAATATAGGCCTAATTGAACACCTAACAACATATGGACTTCTCAATGTGATACTCGACATAAAAGTTAGCTCGACTAATTTGCAATGCCTTCAGTATGGCTAATCTTCTAGGACTTGCCCATTTTCTCTACAGCGTATCGATTTCTCAAGCACCTTGTTTCTCTTGAAAACCTCCTAGAAGATGGCTTCCTTAGTCGCTTGTAGATTGGTCTCCAATTTCTCAACCTAGAATTGTAAAGGTTCTGGATTAGACATAGTTAAGGATAGCTTTTCTTTTAAAGTTTTGTATTGCTCTTCGTTCTCAACATTATATTTGCAATTCCTATTGCTTCAATCTTGTAAGAGAAACTTTATCTAATGATATATTGTCCGAGAATAGATGGCTTCATTAGTAAAGAAAAAGATCGACATGAGTATTCAATATTGGAGAAGTTTGGAAATGCTTCAAAAAGTGATTTTAATGCCAACTTGCTAGATTCTAGTGATACACCACAGCTCGATAGTCTAAGCAAGTAACTCCTCAATGAGGGTTTTCTATTCATGAAAGTCTTGTCTAGTGTGGACCGCCCATGAGGTCTACCCACCTTAATGATATTGGCATCATTGTTGATGCTTAGTGGACTAAGCCTCAACTCTTCAAAATTTGACAATGAAAATATCTATACTTTATTTTAAATTAGATCCACTTGATGCCTCCATAATAACACTCTTTTTTAGTCGGGAAGATTTCCTTCTTAATGAGCTATCGTGTTAGCAATATTATGCCAATTAACATGTGCATGGTCCTTGGTCACTCAATAACCACTAAGAAATTAGCGAAGATCATCACTTGTTGACTATAAACTCTTAACCCACCCTTACTAGAAGCCTTTGCCAAGTGCCTTTCCCTAGATGTCATAAAGAATGATTCATCCTGAAATAAAGAGGTAACATCAATAAGAATGTCAAAAAAAAAAAATAAGTAACACTTGCAAATGAAAAAAAGTAACAAGCATTTGTCAACGCAAAAATTTGAGCTGATCTTAAGGTAGGCTGGGGAGATCCTAGCTAAAGCACACATCCTTCTTCATTAAAACTCAAGGTTTGTGGCTCTCATAATAACTATATAAAAGTGTTCCCCTAGTTGGATTGCCTTGACAACTTAAATTTAACTTTTATGACAACCATAGACATCGAACGTTAAAATCCTGGCCTATCATGGCCCACATAGAAAACTACCTCATTTTCAAAAAATCTTATAAGAGGATGAAAATGGGACAAGAAATCGATGACCCTATTAGGCCATCTAGTAATAAAAATTGGTGTTTAAAAAGTATCCCGACCTGGTTAATGGTAGACAAAGGAATAGATGGCAAAAGTTGACTAAGGTACCTAGTTGCTTGTAAACTCTTAGCATTGGCAAAAAATTTGTTATTGAGTAGGTGTCCAAAATGCATTGGACTAGACAAACGCGATCCTATTCAGTAAGTTTATCACATTGACAATCAAGGCAAACCTTAGGCCATATTAAATAAAGGCTTGTTGGATAGCTAAAAAAATTTTAGGTAGTTGATCCATCTTCTTCCTTGACCTAGGTGCTATTAGCTCATGTTGGGGAGGTATGTGAAATTGGTTTCAAATAGAGTTAGGATGTCCAAACAAATGAGCAAGCTCAACTACAATTCAAAAGGACCATACAAATGGTTAGGGTTGCTATAAACAACTTGTATTAACTTGAAAATGCGAATGAAAATGAATAACATTATTCATTAAATGTAATCATATTCTAAAAATTTAATGTTTAAGCTCAACTTGTCAAGATGTGCTAATTATTTTTATTTTGACATAATTTTTCAACTGACATAATTTTTCCACCAATCAGTCGACACTATCTCAGCCTAAGATGTACTACATGGGCGATGTTTAATGAAATAAAGTTACTTTTAGAGCAATTCCTTCCTCTAAATCTTATAAAAACCAAGTTTAAATCATACATTCCATTTTACTCAATGATCATTATCATGAATCTTGGATCTTGGTTAACTATAGATCACTTCATAGTTAAAATAATCAAAAAACTAACTCTAATCTAATTGATTAAATTAATAATTGACCAACTATAGGTCACTCATGTTTTACATGATCATCATATGATTGATAAAATCTCTCATTTAACCTATCGTAAAATTGCTCAACCACCAAAAAGTTAATTACTGAGATAAGTTTTAATAATGTAAAATTTATGTGATCACCAACATATCAATATTTTGCAAACATGGCTTATCACGTCCAACTTTTTGAAGACTAGATTGAGCTTAAAGACATTCAAAAAGTGAAGGGCAAGAAGATATCGATTTATTCAAACAAAAAGAAATAACAAAATTAAAAGACTGAACATAGTATCATGATAGAAATTGAAAATTTATTTCATTGATATTAAAAAGAACTACAAGGCTCTAACAAACTATTATGAAAATGAAGGTCAAGGATTAGGAAAATCTAACTTTGTCCTCAACGGAGCTTGATAGCACCTCTTATGAGAACCAATCATTCCTTGTTCAACACGTGGTCAAACTTCTCTATACCCTAACTCAAAGCTTATTGCTCGAGTTAGTGTGGCCCTCAATTGTCACTACTTGGTCTACTATCTTTGTTCTTAACTCTTCAGTGATTGTAATCACAAGCTCAAAGTTATGACCTTTAGCTTTGTGGGGCTCCTTTCTCTCTTGTCAACACGAGGTTAAGATTGGCATCAATCAATATGTTGAGTTTCAACTTATTGAACTTGAAACTAAGGCTCTAAATTCGCCCCATAGCTTTATTGGTGCTCATCTTTCCATTATTAAATCCCATTGGGATACAAGACTCATCAAATACTGCACCACATATGAACTTTTTGATCATGACCCTTCCCTAAATGAAGAGCTCCTTGCAATAGTGGCTTGAGCATTAGCTCGATCTATTTAGTAAAGCCCTCAATGCAGCCAATCATCTAAAAGTTAGCCCCTTTCTCCAAAGTGTATTGACCTCTCAAGCACATCAATTAGAATAATAAACAATACATATAATGGAAAGAAAATATAGATATTCATTGAGGCATAAATTTAAATTAATCTAAAAGTGGGTTGGGGAGAACCTGAGTAAAGTAAGCACCCCTTCTTCAATAAAACATGAGGTGTCAAGCTCTCCAAAATTGCATAATAATTAGTCAAGCAATGAGTACTCACAAAACCCTACCTCGTCTTCCAAAAATCATATAAGAAAATGATTGTAGGGCAAGGAATTGATGAACCTATTAGGCCATCAAGTGATAAAAACTATTACTTGGGGAGTTCCTTGACTCGCTCAATGATGGATAATGGAATCAAAGGTAGAAATTGACTAAGGAATATGGTTGCTCGTAAACTCTCAATAAAAGGAAAAATTTTTGGTTATCCAATAAGCGTCCAAAAGGAGATAGACCAGACACTCAAATCTTGATTAGTAAGTTTATGACCTATTAGCCAAAGGTAAACTTAGGCCACATTGAAATGAGGCAATTGGATGGCTAAGTTATTCTTAAGGGGTTGACCTATCCTCTTATCCAACTTAGGTACTACAAGCTCGAACTTGGTAGGTAAGTGAAATCAATCCCTAATAGAGCTGTGTTCGCTCGATCAAATGGTTAATTGAATTTTGTTATGGTGTTAGGAAGTACTATATGGACCACTCCCTTTATATTCTTGAACGTCTCGTCCTAACTGTCTTCTTTCTCCACCAATGCCTCATGTTACATTGATGTCTTTACTTTCAACCCTAACCCTACATACCATACCAAATTCCAACGACGAAAAAGTGTTCAATGATCAAATTCACTTGATTTCTCCTCAGACTCGACCTTTGAGATCTAGTTGACCTCTCAATCTCATTATCACTTTAGCTACTCATTTTGAAAAGGAAATGTGTATTTAAAAGCAAAAGGTTTGAGAAGTATACCTAAAGTTTGGGAACATGGTGAGTTTACTCAGGAAGTGACACTCAACTCTTACCTTTCTCAATCTCTTTGGTAAGGCAGCTCTAGAATTATTTGGCAGTGAAAAATGAAAAATGACTATGCCCTCCTATAGTAAAGTGAAACTTGGTAAATGAAACGTGGTGTTGACCTATGCTTGACTAATAAATGTTATGCATCCAGTTAAATTTGATTACTGGGCTCCCTCGAACAAAAATTAGCAAGGGCAATGACTACTTTTCGGCTTAGCTAGCAAACCAAAAATTACCTTTTTACCTTTAGCTGAAAAGTTGGGGCCTTGAGATATAGGAGAGATTGGCCAAAGCTTAAAGGCTTACATGTGTAACAACCTTCATGCAACATCTTTGCCCACGAGTAATCATTGGTGGTGCTCAATCTCATTGATCTAACACTTGGTTCGGCTGCTTTTAGCCCCCGCTAAATAAAACCTATTTTTGGATCCGCCACCTTCTAGTCAAGAACTAATATTGAGTGCCAACAATTGAGCTCACATTTTGATAGCATCCTTTAGGCCGACTGATCACACTAAAGTCACCCACCCTCAACTTGACCAGTCTGCTCATACGTCAATATTCAACCTTAGCTTAGGACAATCCATAATACTGAAATAAGCGAAGTATCTAATCAACCTCCCAATGTCAAACCATCACTTTCCAGACAAATAGGCGCCAACTGCTTTTCAACATTAAATGCTCGACCAACCAAACACAAAATGTCTCTAATGCATTAATTGCAACCAACCTACTTTCCAGCACCAATCAAATCAAAAGACTCCATAAGCGCCCACGTCCTTAATAAAGGTGGTTTATTTTTACAGCAACTAGAGGGGCAATTTAGTTTTTTGATACTAACCAGTTAACTTTTACATGCTATAAACACATGTAATTAATGATAGAACTATGCTTTTATTATATTGAATAACTCCCAATATACATACTGATTTTATCTCGATGGCTAATATAACTTAAGCATTTATGAGTTTTAGTTGAACATTACTTTAGTAAGCCTAAGAAGTTATTCTTTTGGTTGAAAATTTAATCTGTTATTCTTTTGGTTGAAGATTTAATCCGTGTGCCTCTACTACTTAGAATTGGCCCCACGGCTAGCTTGATTGGACCTCACCAACACTTTGGACCGAACACACCCTCATCATAATAAATAAATTACAAATCCCCCTTAAGCTCTTATTTTGTTGGTTTAATAATTCGGTTGACACTTACATCTTTCAATAATTAATCAACTAATAATGGCTATGTTTATCTTATTTTGTTAATGCTCTCAGATATAATTAATTCAACTATAATTTTGCTAGTGAAGAGGAACACGAATGGAATATTGTCAACCTTACGAAGGATTTCAATTGTGATTTGACCAATTATGTGGCTTATTATTGTTCTATGATTAAATTCTTGACTTGGGACTCAAATTTGTTGTCAGGTTTGAGGTGGTACTGAGCGTAGCTAGTTGGAATTCTAAATGCAAAGAAAATCAAAACTTCTTTTCTTACAAGATCTCATAATCTATCAATAATAATTTTTGGGTCATGGATTAGACTTTCAAATCCTTCCGAATCTAATACTAATCATACCGCAGTTTTGACTGAGTGATTTGATGTTAATGGTGTATGATTACACAATTTTTCAATTTTGTCTTCTTGTCAACATAAGACATGATTGTATTGTTTGACGTCAAACTAATGCATCTTGGTTGACTCAATTCTGTTCATGTTCCTTAATTCTTTTTTGACTACTAGTGAACCTGATCATCATTAATGAATATATTAAGTATAGCAAAATGATACTTGGACCGAAAAAAGATATATATATGTATGATTAACTCAATTAATGGCAATTTTTCGGGGCAAAGGCGGCATAATGATTATATTACGTTTATACATGGGAAGCCTATTTCACTAAGAGTGTAAATGATGGGAGAAAGATTTTTGAATTGAGTGTTTTAGAGAACATCCTTATCTTAATTTCCTGAATTTCTTTTAAAAATATATATATATATATTTTTTTTCTTTTTGATTTACAATAGTATTGTATTACCACCACATTCTTGCTGATGTTAGTATTATCAGATTTAATCTTCAATTATTAAATTATGATTAATTTGACCACTTAAAAAATGTGTGCAACACGCAATATATTCTTGAAATTCACCATGTCCCAAGTCCTTAATTTATAGCAAACAAGTTATCTGCATTAAGATCCGGAGATAAGCGTTTGGTGGGCGGCCCATCAATGTTGGCTGTTGAAATAAAGTAGCTTTTGCAGGAGGGGGAGGGGATGGGCATTGGATTTTTGAAAGCTGCGCTCCTTTTGTGCTCACGCTCACGCTCACGCCTTAGCTAAGCATCTTTCAAGCGAAGGAATCTACATATAAATATACCCCGATATTTATGGTTCACTTTATCATGAATTCTCTCTCTCTATTTTTTTTATTTTTTATTTTATATTTTTTCTGTAAAATAATTGAGTCCAACACTTTATCAGCTATTCTTTGTTGTGCAAATCATGATTATATTGGATCATCAATTAGATTTGCGATTTGCCAAAATGGAGTGAATGTGGATCCCATTATAAACACGTTATTTGTGTCCCCCACCTTTCAAGGTTTTGGCTCCTGACGTCTATCCCATAAACAAACAGAAATATATAGAAATTAATATGAAACGTTATGAAAAATTACATAAATCATATATCAATTTATAATAACTAAATTAAATGTTAAGATATTTTGTTAATGCTCAATTTGAGTACGTAATGAAGATCGACATATTTATGATAATTTTTTTAGTTAATACATTCACGCTATGTATAATTATAGGATCCAAATATTATTAAGTTGACAGTGTCAGCATCAATTTTTAAAATATAATGTTTTGTTTTAATAAGCTGTGATCATTCATTTTAAAATTATTGGATACAGGCCGTCATTTAGTAAAAAGGGTTTGTTTGCATGCATTGCTGGCAATATAAATAAATAAATAAATACATGTATATAATATAGTGACAGATTTATTCAAAAACAATTTTTTTTTACAGTTAATCTCGAAATCAATTTTGAAAGGCGTAAGATTTTTTGTATCTCTCTTTATTTAATCCAGAAAATTTTAGCTTAATTTGATAATCCCTAATTTATGTTTTATTTCATATTTCAATATTTTAATTAAGTTAAATTTCCTAATTTAAGTTCAAAATCTCTATAAGTAATTTATACAAAATATAATCGAAATATGAAATTCACTAATTTTTTCAGATACAAAACATTTGTTTTTCTTTTCTCTTCACTTCTATAGGATCATTTGCTTGGTAAGTTATGTCCTAATTTATTTTAATATGTAGGTATTTTGTAATTTTTTATATAAGTTTTAGCATTAATAAATTTTTATGTTTATGAACTAGGTTAATTTACAAAAGAATTTTGAAGTATTGATTTTGTGGTAAGTTAAAAAGTTTATATTCTACTATCTACATTTAATTTTCGCTTTTGGTGGATTATCTCTTCACTTTTCTTTTTTCTTTTTTAGTCATTGCTTTCCTTTAACTTGTGATTTATTTTTTTTTTTATTATTTTGTTAGTTTGATATTTTCATGGTGGCTTAGGGTTTGCTTTTCTATGATTAAATTAAATATTATCAATATTTAAATTATCATTAAAATTAAATAAAATAACTTTTAAATTTAAATTTATTGCACATATAACGTTCAGATTCAAAACTAACTTATATAAAAAAAAATATTTAAAAAATCAATCTCAAGTACGAGAGTAGATTTAAAGAAATGTATTAAGCAAAATATTTGTATATTCAAAAATGATATTATATATTCAATTATTTACAGCATACTTAATAAATTATAGAATTTTAATGCCAAATAATTATAATTTCTTTATGCTATAATAATTAGAAACTAGCAATTGAGTATAATTGCTAGAGAATATAGAATTTATATTATTATATATAGTACAGTTTTGTATTTGTCTAATAGTGCAATTTTTGCCAAATATTAAATTTTTAAAATTTTGAGTATTTTATTCAATTAAAAAAATTATTAGTTGTTAATTATTATCTCTAATCGATATGATTGTATATTATCTCCAATTTTCTTTAATTTAAAATTCAAAATGTATTTGATAATTTTTTATTTATTAGAGGATTTGATATTATCTATATGCTATTATATGTATTGATGAGATAATATCAAAGATGCTTAGGTGTATTATAATACTTACACTTTATATACTTAAATACAATTTAAAAAATAAAATACATCCAAGTATCAAATAACTCTCATTCAATTTTCCAATTTCACATCTTGAAGAAGAGAAATTACAAAGTATCTCCAGAAGAATTTTTCTATGTAAGTAAAGAAAAAGATATTGATGTCTATTTATATTCCTCAATTGATTTTGTTGCTGAGATTTCAATTGTATATTTTGTTCATTATATGAAATTGATTAACTATAGGTATTGATGTAATTTATATGCAGTATAAAGGGAAAACTACAAGAATCAAGAAAATATTAAATATTTGTGATTAGTTTATATTAGAATACGAGGTTTGTTCTTTTTTAATTATTTAAAAATATTATCATTCTATGTATTTAATTTATGAGTTCTATGGAATAGACAATTTACTCAATTATAATAATATTTTTTTATTAATTAAACATCATGTTCAGTGATGTTCGTCCACTTTATGACTATTCACTTTATTGTAATAATAAAAAGACTTTTATTTAAATATTAATATATGTAAATAAGTGGGGAATTGTTTGTATGTATCAATGAAACTCTGTGATTCTAATCAAATTTTGATAAAGATATTTACTTGAGTACATAGTGACCAAAGATGATGGGCAATAGAGATGAGGTTGAATGATGTTTTATTGGATTAGGTAGCATTTGAGCTAATTTAACTAGGGAGGTCGAATGATCCAACAGTGATATTTTTTCTTGGGCAAATATCTGCAACCACTAGCAAATGTCATACTAGCTGAGGTACTCTTCGCTGAGGTACTCCGACATTCAAGTTAGTATTGATCGAGTAAGAGAATCAAGCAGCAGAGTAAGAGCGTATAGTAAAAATGGTATACTTGGAGGGTGGCTGGCAGTGGGATATTTATAGTCTTCTCTAAGTGGGTGATATATCTAAAATGCTCCTATCAAGTGTGTAGGGCTCTTATCCTTGCTTGGGAGTTGTAAATCATTTCTCAACCCTATACTATTCAAGTGCTATCATCTCCTACTTTCCTGGGTGAATAGTACTTTGGAGGCGTGTCTCCTGACAGAGTTGGTGGTAGAAGTAATACTAAGGTGGCAAACACCATTAATGCGACGGCACACTAATTGTCAGAGCATTGAATATGGTAGGGATACTATTCAATGCCAGAGTGAGCACTCTAGTCGACGGTGGTCAACCAGAGAGATAGCTTAATGCACTAGACGGGTTGAAACCTCCCGTTGGGTAAGGTCAAGAACTATCCACTCAACCTGATGGTTGTGGTCGGGTGACTCAACCTAACTAGGTTTGGAATCGTAGTTAGACTTCAAACACTAAGTAGGCCTGAATGTATTCTCTAAAGTCGATAACTTATTAGGTAGGGCATGTGAAGCTATCCCATATCATGAGTCCCCCCACTCGCGGTCATGATCAAGCTGTTGATGGGAAGGAGCAGGGAGTAGATAGCTGATTGACAGTTATGCATCTTCGATCAGGGTTTTTGAATTCTCAATTAGGATTTTTGAATACTCGACCAGGATTTGATACATTTAATGCTGTTGTTACGCTAATGTATACAAAGTGCCAAAAGATGATTGTATAATTATTGCTGCTGTTTGGGTTCCCGCATTCGAATGCCTATAAATAAGTGTTATTAAGATATTTATTTTACACTATTATTAAATCCGATCTATTTGATTCTTTCATTCAAAGCCCTTAATTCCTTTATGCATTTTAGAGCTTTTCAATGAAAACTTATAAGTTCTTCTGCTAGTTTCTATTTTCCTTCATTTGTGTTTTAAGCTTGTTGAGTTCATCAGATAGTGAGGACACTAGGTCCCATAGTGCACACTTCTATAGAGAGGTTGGGGATGAGAGCATGTCTGATAGCTCGTCAAGTGACAGCACAACCTCCAGTAGCTCAAGTGATGAAAAGGCTGTCTCTCAGAATGAGGCTGGCTTGAGTGAAGTGCCAGCATCATGTGGTCGATTGTTTACACCTGACCATTATAGCGAGATAGTTTTCAAAATTACTCTTGCTAATTTAGTTCGTATTAAAGAACTTTACCTTGTTTCTAAGGGGCTTAGATGTGAACTTAGGTTTCTACTAGCACCTGCCATAGTTGACAACCTAAGGGGCCTTGAAGTTTGCATAACGCAGCTCCTACCCAATTATTTTGCCACTGTATATAATTTCACCATGCTGATACACTTGTTTAGTCAGTTGGCTTGTGTCACAAAATTTTCAAACTTGTTCCACCTTCCCATGTCCCGAAAGTTGGATAGCACCGAAGAGTCTAAGTTTTACTACCTAACAACGTACCCACGTCGAAAATTCTTAGTCACCCTTTCCTCGTCATATGGCCAAAACTGGAAAAAATATTATTTGTATGTTTTAGGGTCCGGTAAGTTTAGTATTCTAAGGGGGTAGTAGAGAGGGCACATCAAGATGCTAAGAAACCAAACCCCAAGCTGGCCTAACACTTTCATTTGAGATTAGATTGAGTTTAGCCAAATTAAGGCCTCAGTACTGACTAAAGAAAGGTGTTTGGTACTAGCTGGCTTGTCATCGATCGAGCTAAACTTGCCCACGGGTGACCAACTAGGTAGAAATTCTTGTTGATTATAATAATTGCATATTTTCACTCTTTTTTTTTACTTTGATTTTAATTTCTCTTTAGATTATCTTTTATTGGCAGATTGAGAAAAGATCATGGCTCATGGTAGGCAAGAGGCATTGGCTATGACACAAAGAAACAATAAGCATCATTGGGCAGCCGCTCGATGAGATAGAGCTTCTACAGTGGAGGCAACACCCTCGACTGCCACCCCCATCATCCCACAAATCAAACAGACACCACAACCCACTCAACCAATGAAAGAGGTTTATGGTAGCCCCACAGGTTGGGGTAAAAGGCAGATAGCCAAGTAGAGGGGCTCTGTGCCCAAGAAGACGTCGGGCGACCAAGGCAAATAGAAGGCAGCCAAGGGTTATAACCTATTCAATTGGTGCAATAATAGGGTTTAATTCTATATACCCAAGCTACTATCACCCCATTTCGAGACTGATCCGACCATAGAGATGATAAACTCAAGCTTTGTCATATTATTGGGAATGATGGGTGCCAATGCACTTAAATGTATAGTGGCCAAGCTTTTTGCCACCAATCAGCGAAAGTTCATGGACCTAAGCCAGATCGGCGCCCTAAGGACTCTAGCTTACCACTGCAATATGGTAAGTATTAGGTTAATTACTATCTCGTTGAATGCTGCATTCAGTCAATTACACTATTTAATGATAACCTCTATTTTAGGTAAGCTAGCTCGAGTATCATTTTCATTAGAGGTTGAAGTTGGCTCCGGCTAACCGAGAAGAAGAGGACCTAGAGACTCTCAAGGTTCAGCTCAAATCTTTCCAAGTTAGGGTTGACCAATGGACTAAAGAAGCGGCTGGCCTCTGAGAACAACTAGACATGAAAGACCAACAGCTAGTCGAGGCTATGAAAGAAAGGAGCCGAATGGAGTTGATGCTGAAAAAGGCTTAGTTGGACATGCAAGTAAGCTACGCTTCTGGCTAATCAGTTGGCCATGTCGCTGCACTCAAGGAGGCCCGAGTAGCATTCTCTTGACAACTCTCTTTGATGCAAAGAGAGGTAGTAGAGAAATTTATGCTCAGCTTTCCAAGATGTGAGTATGGTCTTCTCGATCGATGATGCGTGCACCGCATTCAAGAAGGCAGTCAAGTAACTCGAACACTTAGGCTATACCTTTCGGGCTGAGGACAAAGATAGAACAAGCCTAATTTTGGATGAGAAGATGCATTATTATCCTAAATTCGAGCAGACCATAGTCGAAGGAGGCACAAAAGGGAATACTATGACAAATGCTTTGGTAGAGCCCATGACGGCAGCTCAACAAAAGCAGGCTAACGTCAAGAGCAGGCTTGCTAATCTAGTAAAAGAGTTTGCCTTCACTAACGACTTTGCCTTCCAAATCTAGGATGGGCAAGTCAATGTAGCCTAGTACATGTTGCGCTCCATTGACTTTATGGGCGATGTGGTGGGGCCCTCACAACCAGCATAAGCAATTCTTCCCCTTATTCTAGTAATGGCCATGCCTGACCAAGACATTTAGGAGAGTGCCCAGGCAGGTCAAGCGAAGAGGGCTAGGTTGAGTTAAAGCTAAAACTTCTACTATCTAAGATTATGGTCGCCCAATATAGGCATGTTGCACCATTTGTAATCCTTATTTTTATTTTTATTTTTTTGTTGATAAAGACTGTACTTCTATTGTAAAGAATATTTCATTTAATGAAATACCACTATTATTCTACCAAATGTGTATCCAATCAATTTTACAATTTTCTTGTCAAATGCAACTATGCCATCGCAAATGTGTGGTCGATAACTGAATTAATTAACATAAAGACCCTTAACTACTTTATCGTTAATTTAGGTTACTGTTGTAGAGATATGCATGATCTCATCAAAACATATTCGACCTTCTATTTTAAAATTTGTTCAACATTATATTTAAGTTTTATTACTCTGCTCAAGTTTGAAGTTTCTTAATTT
The DNA here is from genome assembly GCA_014898725.1 of Jacaranda copaia. Classification (NCBI taxonomy): domain Eukaryota; kingdom Viridiplantae; phylum Streptophyta; class Magnoliopsida; order Lamiales; family Bignoniaceae; genus Jacaranda; species Jacaranda copaia. The sequence goes on from JACGDI010003094.1 coordinate 1,841,740, forward strand.
TACAGCAGGGAGCTGATTTGTTGATCGACTATAGGTTCAACTGCATGGTTGTGGCTGAGAAGCCACAATTGCGTAGCATGAAGCTGCTTTTGGGGGGTCAACTATAGGGTTGACCACATAGTTTGGGCTAAAAAGCCTTAAACTGGCAGCATAAAGCCGCTCTTGGATTAACTACAAGTTCAACATGAAACTTTAGCTTAAAAGCCTTGGTTTGGTAGCTTGAAGCTATTTTTGGGTCGACTGTGGGGTTGACTTGAAACATTGGGTTTGAAGCCTTGATTTAGCAACTTGGAGCTACTTTTAGGCCGACCACGGCATCAACTCAAACTTTGACTTACAAGCTTTGGTTCTTCAGATTGAAACTAATTGTTGGGTCGACTACGGAATTGACTTGAAACTTTGAGCTATACAAGCTATATGGGAGTTTTCGCGGTTGCAACAACACAAGTGCATGAGAATAGTATTCCTAAACTTTATTTATATCACAAAATACAAATGTGGTTACAACACATTTCTAAATGTAGAATTTCTTCAAGTTAATGGCATTCCATGAGCAAGGGAGCTCACCCCCATCGACATTGGCAAGTCGATAAGTGTTATGCTTTGCTATCTTCACAACAATATAGGATCCTTCCCATTTTGGGTCAAGTTTGCCAACATTCTTAGATACTTCTACCTTCTTAAAAACAAGGTCTTCAACCTTAAAACGGCACAGCCTAACCTCTTTATTGTAGTTTTCTACCATCTTTGATCCATAGCACTGCATGGTGTTATAAACTTCTTATCTCCACTCATCAATTATCTCTAGGTCAAGTTTTCTTTCTGAGGTGTTTTTGATTAGGTTGAAATGGATCACTCAAGCTATATGTCATATAAGTTCAGAGGAGATAACTACTTCAAAACAGTATACTAGACTATAAGCGTTATGACTCATAGCTATACATGGGGTGGTCCTGTACACCCATAAGACCCTAGGGAAGTTGTCTACCCAACTCAACCATGTCTCTTCTATTCTGATTTTCAAATGGTCGAGGATTATTCTGTTTGTTACTTTATCTAGTCATTCAATTGAGGGTTACCCACTAAGGTAAAATGTTGGGTGATTCCTAAGGCCTCACACCAACTCTGGGTGTTTCTACTTTGGAACTGCATCCCATTGTCTGAAATGAGGATCTTAGTTAGACCAAAATGGCATATAACAGTTTTTTAGATGAAACTTATAATGGCTGCATCAGTTATTTTTGGGACAACTTCGACCTTAACCTATTTAGTGAAATACTTAACTGCCATATCTATAAACTTTTGCCAACTCGTAATCTTTGGCAATGAACCCATAATGTCAATCCCCCACTGGTCGAATGGCCAAGTGATATGAACATTGACCATGGGTATAGCAGGTTGATGTGTGAGGTTCGAGTGAACTTTGTATGCCAAACACTTTTAAGCAAAATCAATAGCGTCTTTTAGTAGAGTAAGGCAAAAGTATCCACACTTGATGATTTTATGAGCTACAAATCTTTCTCTTGAATGGTTCTCACACATGCCTGCATTGATATCCTATAAAACCTCATGAGCTTGGTCGGGATCCAGGTACCTCAAAGGTGGTCCAGATATCAACCTCTTATATAGCTAGCCACACTTATCGAGTGCAAACTTGGTGACTTGTCCTCGAAGGTGACATGCCTTATTTTTATCTTTAGGGATCGTGCTATGACTCGAATAGAGTTTTATTGGATCTTGCCATGAGGGAACTATCTCTACGATGCTCCCCACCAAATTCTCTTTGAGGGTGCCTATTAATGGTCTATCAATAGCCGAAAAAGTTATTATCCTATCTCTTGTGTCTCTAGTCGAGCTAGTAAATTTGGACAAGACATCTGCACACTCATTCTCAAATCGAGGTACCTAGCTAAAAGTGAATTTTTTGAATGACTACTATAATTTTCTAACCTCTGCCAGGTACTGGCTCATTGTTGAATCCTTGGCCTCAAATTTCCTTCAACCTGTTCCACCATCAATTGAGAGTCAGTGATGGTAGCCAGGTGCTCAACTTCTCGATCGAATGCCATTCTTATCCTAGTGAGGAGAGCCTCGTACTTAGCCTCATTATTGGTGATTGCATAATCAAATTTGATCACAAAATTATATTATTCTGCTGACAACTCCCCCTCCTGACATGGTCGACCACCCGTCAACGTGTAAAGTCCAAACTAAAAGAGTTACATTGCTTCTTTCGGGGAGATCGATCCGCTTAGCAATGAAGTCGGCCAAGACCTATGCTTTGATAGCTGTTCTAGGTTGAAAGTTGATATCTAACTCTCCTAACTCAATTTCCCATTATTTTTAGAGCATAGCACTAAACACATGCTAGTATTATTATATATTAGAGTTGAAAATATTTAATATTCTAGGGACTAATTTGATTAATATTAAGTGAATATACGAATAGTGGCATATATACAAATAATCACTTTATATTTACAGTTTTGCGGCTGGAATGTAAAATAGAATATTATATGTATTTGTAATTTAAATATTACAGTTTTAGAGTTTAAATGCCAGTTAAAAATAAATATAGTCTAAAAATTATTTGACAGTGACTATTAATTAGTAAAAAAATGTTTATATACATGTATTGCGGGAAGTATAAATAAATAAATATACACATATATAGTATAGTGATAAATTAAAGATTAATACTAATTTACTTTAATTAATTGCTTTCAATTGATTTTCTCAAAAGCAATTTTATTAGTGTCAATCTTGAAATCAATTTTGGCAAGGCATATACAATTTATTACATTTAACATATTCTTACTAGAGAAGTAATTAATATATAATTAAATTATCTATATATTTAATATTCGATATATTTATGCAGTTCTACAAATGTATTGTTAAAAAAAACATTAATGAATATCAAAAGATATTGAGATAATTATATTATGTAAAATGATTCATTAAATTTATAAAGTGATTTACACTTAGCTGTTAAATATTTTGTGTAGAGATGTAATAAGTGTCCTCACTAACTGAAATAAAATATGCAAGGTAAGTTTAATATTTTTAATATTTACACAATATATATTAGATTACAGATATTAAAGAATTTATTTTATTATTTTAAATATAATTTTTTTAAAAAATATATTTTTTTGTAGGTAAAATATAAAAATTTGCAGGGAATGGTGCAACTCCAAGGACACTTGATTTGATAATCATAAGTCTCAATTCATTTGAAATATTATTTCATATTACTTTTTAACTATTAAATTATTTGAAATAAAATTTTTGTTAATTTTTTTAAATTAGTATTTTTGTCTATATTTTTAATATTTTTAATATTTTTAAAAAAATCAATATTTAAAATATAATTAATATTAAAGAAAAAAAGTTATAAATTTAAAATTATTACCCAGTGCAAGGTATGGGTTAAAAACTAATTAAAAGTGAATACTTTTTCTACTATTGTTCAATCAAAAATCTTAACTATTAAACTTTGTTGAAATTAATTCTCCTAGTCTAATATTTATGGTAACAATCCACCATATTTAAGAAAATAAATAATTATAAAAGACCTATATGCAAATTTTAAAGTCTTTTCAATGAAATAGAATATTTATTAATTCTTTTATGTTGCTAAAAAATAGAGTTGAGTCCTTTTTGGAAGATAGCGAATTTAAATAGGTTCTTATCCCAAAATGGATTTGTGTAGAGTTAGAGCTCTAAAAGTTTGATGTATGATTATTTTTTCCCTTTTGACTCTAGAAGATGGCATTTACAATGATTAAGTGCTAGCTAGGCTTCGGCCTGTTTAAGGCTGGGTGCCAATGTTGATGGATTTAATTAATTGGGCTCACTGATCTCTTACTTTATTTACTATTTGCTTAACTAGGACTTTTTGTTTTATTTGTACTTTGTTTTTTGTCCTTAGGATCTTAATTTGCCATATTATTAGGCCCCCTATTTTCAATTTAAAAATTTATTTTCATATTGAAGCATATAATACAGTTAGCGCTAATTTTACCTTGCCTTATTTAATTAATTTTATTAATTTTTTGATAAATTATTTGTTAATTGTTATTGCGAGAATTTTGAATAATTTGTATTGACTAAATCGAAGATTTGTGGGTCTCCTTATTTGATTATTTTTGGGAGACATTGGGCTAAGTGCTTTGTATTCATCTAAAGATTTAGACAAATTTTGGCAAGTGTGAAATTTTAGGAAGTGGGCAGTATTAGTGATACGAGATGAGTTCTCATAATAACTCTTTTTCTTTTGCCTCACTCTATTTCCTCACGGTTATTTTGTAGCTTTTTAGAATCGGTAAAATTTTTCTTGGGATATGTCAAGTTGAGAGTAAGTCAATCTTGACAACATGATATCAAGTATCGGAACCAAGTCTAAATTAGAGTCCAAAACCAAGTCGAGTCTATAGGTCCAACAGACAGCAATGGTTGCAACATCATGGCAAGGTATGGTCGTTAGGCTCATGAGCAACTGGCCAGGCTGTTTGTCACCAAGCATATGTGGCACACAATGCTAGGAGCAAGCACTTCAAAAACCTAAAACGGGCATGTAGAGTAAGCACCCTCAAGACACCCAATTTAGGTGCCTTATGGAGGTGTTTGACCAGACGCTTGCAAAGTGCTTACTCAGTAGGCACCAAGCCCTTCCTCCAACACTCGGTCATGGTTATGTCAAGTAGTTTATTTTCACAATGGTCCTCTTCCTCAAAATGTTCCTCCATTTTCCAAGTTTGTGAGCCCATCTTAGGATGCATCATCTAGTCTAACTTTAGTTTATGAGGTCACACCTCAAGAGCGCATGTATCATACTTTAGTTTTTGAGTTATTTGCATCATTTAAGTCAAGTTCTGAATCTAGAGAAGAGAATTCTTTTGAGGAAGGGTCCGAAGATACTCCTATTATAGATGGTGGTTTTGTCAGTGTTGCGGAGATACCTTGTTTGCTTTTCTTAGGGAAGTTAATAATTTTAAGGCTTAGGATTTGTGCTTTTGTTGAATATGAGTTTGTTCTTCCTTTGGCAAAGGACAATATTAAATTACCTCCTTCAGGATATTTCATAGTATCTAGTAACTACTTTAGCAGTAGATTTTCCCTTCTAACTGAGTTATTGTTGCATGAAATAATTACAAGTTAAGGGATATGTTTGAATTAATTTAGTCGAAACTCATTTCACATTTCATAAGATTTTAATGCCACTTTAGGAAATTGGCTTTCCTTCCTCCTTAGATAGTTTTCACTCTTTGTTTGGATTATGGAAAGCACTAAATGAGTTTTCATCCATATTCTCCTAGACCAACTTGTAAGTTTTTAGTAGCTTACCTTTTCCAAAGCCTTAAAAGAGTAGGTTCTTTTTCTTGTGAGATGAGAGTTGGGAGGTTCCCTGTATGTAGGGCAACTCACCATCACTAGTACATCTATGCAAGGCTCATCATTATGTTTGCTAGTGTTTCAAGGTGACAAATTATTTATCACTCCTTTGGACATCACCTACATGTTTTTTGAGGGTACATAATTTATCTTATGACTATTGTGCTACTTATATACTTGTTAATAGGTTCCTATTTTCTCCTTAGGGCTTGTATTATTTTGGTTGATTATTTATTGCATTGCTAAGTTTAATCCAACTTTCATGTCCTTATAGGTAAGAAAATTATTTTGCCAAGGATCAATAATATGAGGGTGGATAGAGGTTTTTATGAAAGGTATACAGTAGAGCAGCGTCACAGATAGGTGTCACCAATTAGGCAGCATCCAAGCCCCTCTCCCCTAATGGCATTATAATGGGGCTTATGCTCCATCTTCTTCTATAGTACCTCAGGCGGGCGCAGGTAAATGTGTCAAAGGCAGTAATCTTTGGACCAGTTGGGAAGTGTGCTCAGGATCAATAGCAGGAGGTACATGTTTGAAGTCTTTTTGCTCTTCTCATAGCGAGGGCAAGGTTTATTTCATTACTGTCCATGCTTGAGCTACAATATTAACTCACATCGGGATATTGACAAGGTTGCTTTCAACATTGATAGTTTGCAAAGAAGGGTGAGTAAGTATGATTAGGAAAAGTTGGAGATATTCTTCCCTTTCTAATTAACTGAGCTCATTACTAAAGACTTTGCTCGTGTACGCATTTTTCTCTTTAATTACTTTATTATGCTTGTATACTATTTTCCTAGTCGCACTTAATCATTTGATTAATTTTCTTATTATTTTCAATGCAAGCCTAAAATGCGTTTTTGTAAATTTTTTATGAATGAACACCCTGTTGATGCAAAGGTGGCAACAAGATCCGTTGATGTGATAGGTCGTCAAAACCTAACAAACACCTCCTAGGGCTCAAACACTTTATGGACTTATATGGCCACAAAAATTGCATATACGCAAAGTTGTTAATCACTATCCTCACAAGCATAGCCCTTGATTGGTTTATAAAGATGGAACCACCATCAACCTCATCATACAACCAACTTTTTAATAAGTTCCTCCACTAATTCGCTAAAATCAAAAAGGAAAACAAAGTTGGCATGGATCTACCTATGCACAATGAAACAAAATAAAGAAGAAGAATCAATAAGAGATTCTTTACTAGCTTCAACTCTAAAGTCCTCAAAATCAACAATCCTTATATTTAGTTCCTCATAGATTTGCTACTTCTAGGGCTCAGGCACAAGGAATGCACCAATTCACTCAATCAAGGGCATTTATGCAACATAGAGGTACTTTTCACTTGGTAGATACATGAACAAAGTAAAATATAGAGCCCTAAGTAAGGACAAGAATGGGGAAAAGACAAGAATAATTAGAAAGATGGAGGCCATAAGGGTGACAATTGATCCGTTATTCATAGGTTCCATAACGATATTGCTCTCAACACATTAAGGAAGCAAGTTGATAGCCTATCAACAAAATAATATCTTCAAAAGGCTAAGGAAAGTTTAGAAAAGTCGAATATGAAAACCTCTAGCAAATTTTGCCTTTTTCATAAATAAAAGAGCCATGGCATAAGAGATTGTTTCTAGTTTCATGACAAATTGAGCACCTATTTCAATAGAATTTCCTTAAAAAGTTCGTTGTAGAGCTAAAATAAAAGAAACCTAACCACCAGAAAAATCGAGCTACCAAATGTTAAAGATCAAGATGTCTATAGAGGATTGTACATCAAAAGCCTTAGAAAAGTGGTGATCACCACTGTTTTAAGGAGCAATTGATACTATAGTAGGAGGATTGGCTAGAGACGACACAAAGTCCTCCTAGGGGTAAACACAGTGCTACTTTAGGATGGTAACAGATGGCATAGAGAAAGTATGTGTTGTAGGTCTCCACCAACTTAAAGATAATTTCATTTAGATATGATGACCTAGGCCACATCTCCATGTCATGCATCAATGATCAACTAAACTATCCCATAGTCATGATCATAGAAGTGGAGAATGAGTAATAATTTTATCGATGTCAATAAAGCTTTCCCTAAGAAATCTTATCTAATGCTTTGGATCAATCTACTCATTGAACCAACACAAGTCATGATATGCTTAGTATCATGGACGCATTCTAAGGTTATTACCAATTATATATAGCTCTTAAGAATAGAAAGAAAACCTCTTTTATCATCAAGAAGATGTTTATTATTTTCTCGTAATGCCTTCTAACTTAAGATTGCTAGGGCAACTATTTGATACTTACTTAACTTCATATTCAAGAAAGATTTTGATAAAACTATGAATGTATATGCCAATGATATGATAGTAAAAAATAAATAGATTGATGGTTTGCAGAATCTCAACTACATGTTCTCCAAAATTCATATAGTAGGTATGAAATTAAACCTTTTAAATTGCATTTTTGGGGTTTGAGAGTTTAAGTTCTTGTGCTATATGGTCAGTCAAAGAGGAATCCATGTTGACCCCTAAAAGATCCAAGCTATCCTGACATACTCCACCAAAATCTCCTAAAAGGCTGTAGTGGCTAATGATTCAAATAAAGGCTCAAAACAGGTTCATTAAAAGAACAATAGACAAAACCCTCTAACGCTTTGTGATTTTGAGAAACATCAAGAAGTTTCAAAGGACAAAAAAATGTAACTAGCATTTACAAAACTCAAGCAGTATCTATCTACTCTATCATTACAAGGTAAGCCTACCTTCAATGAAGTCTTATTTCTTTATCATGTTGTATCAACTAAAGCTATAATCTTAATATTAGTCTTAATTGAAAAAACTATCCCTTACTTGATCTACCACGTTAGTAAGGTTTTTCACGAACTTACTTAGAGAATTGATAAATTACACTCACACTAGTTACAACAACAAAAAGGATAAAGCCCTACTTCTAATCTTGTTCTATTACTATTTAACCAACCAATCTTTAAAATAGATTTTAGCTCATCCTGATACATCAAGATAATTAGCTAAGTAGTTGATCAAATTGGATAGTTTGACATCAAGTATCAACTAGGAACTACAATTAAAGCTCATATCTATGCTAACTTTCTAGTGGAATGAATCAATCTGCTTAATGAGACTAAACATTCCACCACCTTCTGGACCTTCCAAAGTGATAGTTATTCTATGATCACAGCAAGTGGGGCTAGGATTTTGTTGTGGGCCCTTGATGGAATAGGGTGCAACTTTGCCTTGTGAATTCGTTTGTTTATCATAAACAACAAGGTTGAATATAAAGCTTTATCAACTTGATTGGTGTGACCATCAATAGAGGGGATGAATATCTAGCAACCAGAACATGTTTGCAACTTGTGGTAGAATAATTTAAAGGCAATTATGAGGCTAAGAAGCCATAATGATCAAGTGTTTGCTTGCTATTTACCAGCAACAACAATGCTTTAAAAAATTTGCAACCAACCAATGTACCTCAAGCTAAAAATGAGAGAACTAATTCCTTATCAAGGTTTATTAGCTTGATCTGAGGCATTTTCCAATGAACCATCACTTTCTTGGTTGTTAGAAAACTAATCATAATGTAAACTGCTCCAATCAGATTGATGTTATACATCCTGTCATTAGAGTTATCCAAGTAATTAGTAACCTAACATCATTCAATATCTAAAGCATAGGAGATTAGTAAAGGATAAAATAGTAGCCTAACAACTAAATATCAAGTAAAATAGATTGTGTTGGATAAATCTTCACACTTATTAAAGAAATATTCTTCTACCTACCTCTAAGATACCTAACACTAAACCAAGAAGCAATTGTGCTAGAAAAAACTATGCTTGTAGTTGTGGTAATCATTCAAGGAGATGAGCACTTACCTATAAAAGGCTCTGACAAGAATACTCTTGGCCTATGCTAGTTAAGAATGTCATCATATTTTTCACAATATGTTAATCCTGCTAGTTCCACTTAAATAGCCTATATCATCTAATTGCAGCAATCGTCAATGTCAATAGCATAGCCATTCAATTAGTGAGAAATAAAAATTGTTGGACCATTTCTAGTGGCATTGGCGCCAAGAAATTTCCTAACTATTGTAATGGAATACTTTACCAAATAAGTTAAAGTAGAAACGATACCAAAGATCATTGATAGCATAGTCTAAAATTTCATACAAAAGAACATCGCCTATCACTTTAGTTTATTTGAGTCATTAACTCTAGTAATGGATCATAGTTCAAATTGAGAAGTCGATTGAATAGTGCGAAGGGCATGAAATTTGAAGCCATCTCATGTTAGAGATCTACAACCTAATGCAAAGTAATGGTAACCAATCAAACAATTGTCAAATAAATCAAAACTTAGCTAAAAAAAGAGCAAATAAAGTAAGCAAACTACTTCCTAGGACTTCTATAGGCTTATAGAACAATGCAAGGTTGGGCATTGGGCAAAGTCCCTACAACATTGTATATGGCTCTGACATTATTGTCCCAACAAAAAATCATCTAAGTTAGGGCATAAATGATCTATTATGACCCCATCAAGAATGGTGCTGAATAAATTTTTGACCTTGAAGTGCTTGAAAAAAAAAATTCCAACAAGCATACATCTAAGATAAGACCTCAATTGCTAAAGTATACAATAACATGATTTACTTCAAAAACTTGCTAATCAATAATCTCATCCTCAAAAGGGTATAGGTGTTGTAGTACATTGGAAAGCTTAATATTCATCATGGTAAACTAAAAAATACTCATATAGACCAGTTAATTTGAAAACACGTGAATTACCCCACCCATGGAACGGAGTCAATCTTCATAAGTTCTATGTTTGATAATGTTTGAATTTGCAATGAAGTCCAATTTTTTGATCAAACAAGCATTTTATTACATCAAGGTACATTATTTGATCACAAACAGATCAATTATAATAGGCCATCCCCAAACCGATTAAATGCTTATTTCAAACTTATTAGTTCTAAATAGATTAATTTTGTAGTTCGCTCGTAGGTTTGTTATTTACTCAATTTGAAATATTTATGACCACCTACATGTCAATGATACATTCAATTACTCACTTAGTATATTCTACATTTTGGAAAGTTGAATGCTAACTTAACTTCACAAAAGTATGGGGGAGAAGAATGATGTATCAAAGCTTATCAGAGCATATAAGATGTAAGCAAGTACAAAATTAAAATCCTAACCATGAGAAAGAAGATCCCATTACATAAAAGGAAGAATACATAAAAGCCTTAAACCATAACATGGGGATCAAGGATCAAGAGAATCCAATGCCCGTAGGACAAGCATCTTTTCTCACCTAGACACTTTCCATTTCTTAGACCTTAATTAGAGCCTTATCAATAGCTTGGCTAAACCATCCAGAGCTCTCACAATAAGCTCATTCTGAGTGATGACAATTTCACTTAATGACTCCTCCTTATCAAACACAATAACATTAGTATCCTTAGCGTTCTTAACCACTCTAGAGAGAATTTTTCACCAAAGGGAGGGCAAAGATGCACTAAATGACAACTTTGCTTGGCCTTTACTCCTTCTCATCCACATGCCAAAGGTCCAAGGCCACCCAACGCCTTATTAAAATTGTCCTCAATATCATTGATGTCAATGATAGCACAAGCATCTTCAAAGGCAGAGTTCTTCGACTCCTGGGTCACCTCTTTGTGAGTGTTAGACTTGAAGTAACTAAACCCCACCTTCGCAAAGCTCTACCCAACCTATTAGCTTTTAGAGTACTTGACTTAGTAGGCCTGGATAGCATTGATCTAAAGCTTTTTCACCTACTTCATGAGCAAGTTTTTTTGCTTGATAGCTTTCACTAACTTTTCCTTAGTATTCCTCATCTCCTTGAGCATTATCCCAAGCTCTTCAAGTCAAGACTACTAAGACTCAACAAGAGCCATTTTCTTTTTCAAAGAGTAAGGTCCCACTCCTAAAGGCATCATATTTCTACTACCACTCATTCCAATCAACAACAGCTATCTTGAAAAAGGTATTTGAGTTGTACCCAAATTGCACTATATATAAAGAAAGTATCATAAATATTTTTGCTCGAAGAAATGCCAAGCAAAAAAATTTAGATAAAGTTGATTACCATATTCAAATGGTAGGCAAATGATTTGATGACTTTTAATAGTTGTATTACCATCATATCCTTTTGGTCATCGGGAAACAACACAGCATGGAAAATAACCTTAGGGATGGCCTACTTAGGACCCACTTTCATGATGTTGGTGTAGTTGCTCACACTTTTCTAGCTAAAACTTTGCTTACCAAACTCTTGGAGCTTAAATTATTTTTTCTTCTAATACCTCCGCTACTTGTTCAAAGACATAAATCTCATTTTTCATACGCCTTTCCCCTATGTTAATCTTTAACTTTGCTAAAGGCACCTTTTTTGAGGTAATCTAGTCATTAAGCCTTTTCTTAAAGGCAAAAGTGGTATACGTGTGAAAGGAAGGTCGCAGCTAGGGTCGAAGCATCAAGCTAACCTGTGTTGGTGATTTTAGCTAGATTTACCTTCATCATTAAGGATTAATTTGCATAAAATGCAAAATAGTCAATTAGTAATATTAAAAGCACAACAACAAAGCGATAATAGCAAAAGATAGAAAAACTACCGGCCCAAGCACATTCGCAAATTGGTTTTAAGTTGAGAAAACCTTACCAGAACTAACATATGCACCATAATGAACTTAGAGGTATTGAGGTCCATAACCTCAACCAAATTGCTCATGAACAAATTCCCCCAAGTAGGCTAACCTTTACTAGAGAGGTCAATATTTTTAGTCTTCTAGGCTCAAAGACATTAAAACCTTATCCAAAGAGAACCCTAAACTTAGTGAGGTCAAGAGATCATGTAATAAAACCTGAAATCCAAAGTGTTTTCATATTACATCAAGTACAAGTACTAGAAAAGATAGTAAAAGTTGATAGGTTGGAGTTGTCAAAAATGCGCATAAAGATAATGAAGCTATAAAGTAAGAAGTAGAAGTTGGGAAGACATTGGTAAGTACACCCCTATCCTATTTAGGAAGTTGACTATTGGAGTGGTTAAGGAAAACCTAAGACACAAGCATGGTAGATTGGTGGATGGCTAAACAACCATGTGAAGGTCAATCCATGGTATCATTTAGGCTCAAAACAATAAGCTCAAACTCCTGAAGGATATGCTACTATTGCTTAAAAAAACTAAGTTCACTCAATCTCAAATCTGATTAGATCTCACTTTGAAACTAAATTCACTCAATCTCATCGACTATCATAGATGAACTAACCTCCTTAGCTATCCTAGAAAAGATACCCTCCTCCTCAATCTCCTCCTCACCTTCATTCGTTTCTCTATCAACCTTTGCACTATTATCTAGTTCTTCTACTCTGAGATCACTAGATGAGTCACTTGAAGAACTATTAGAAGAATTGTAAATGACCCACGAAAACCTTCTTAACTTTAGTGGAGGCCTCTCCACTCCTCTTCTCTCAATTGCTTTTGCTTTAGGCAACTCATTTTTAGGCATGACAAAAAAAGATAAAATAAAAATAAGAGAAGAGAAGATGAAAATTTTCCATGAAAAAAGATTACTTAAATAAAAGAAAAAGAAGTTCCTAAAAAGGCCCTAAGCTTGAACCTTGCCAAAAAAACTAAAGTTCACAAGTAGCCAAAGAAATTTGTTTCTTATATATATATGATCTTGAGGGTAATTTACTCTAGAAGTTTGTGAAAGATAAAAAGTAAAAATGACTTAGGCTCTCTTTACATAGGATAGAAATGGTAATTTAATAGGTTAAAATGTTGGATACATGCTCACTATTGCATAATAGACAGTCATTCACGATTATTTAATTTTTTGAGGTAATTTATTACTCTCAACATGTGGACTTATTTGAAATTCAACTTTTTTGCCTAGTCCAGAAGTTGATTCATTTCTATCATCTCCTATCAACTAGCAGGAAAGTGAGAGGATACATGATTTGTAAGAGTTTAGATCAAGCTCTATAAACCCATGGCTTGACCAATCATTGCCATGTTTAAGTGCAATATCATTTCCAGCATGGTTAAAGGTATTGACCAAACGAGAGAGGCCATTTTCAAGCTATCTGATGGTCTAATGTTTAGGGGGACATATTTCATACATTGGAAGCATAGTTTTAGCAGTCAATATCCATATTAAATTTTGCTGCTCTTTGCTAATGTCTGCATTATTCGCCACCATTTCCATCTACCTTTACCTTTAATGTTAGCCACCCCATCTACTAGACAACCACACTACCTTGTAGTTCAAATTTAGCATAAGACCTTAATGCCCATATGACCTCAATAAAGGTTGCATATCTCTATAAAGGTTAACAAGCATTTCAATCCTTCAATTTTAATGATTACCTTCCACTATAAATCCTCACCATTATAAATGTTATAGATATGCCATTTGATAGTCATGATTCCCTCATCTTTCTTCTTTCCTTCCCCGTGCTTGACCTAACTTAAGCATTGGAAGATTTTATCCCTAAGCCATCTCAGCAAGCCTCACATGCTTCTTTTTTGGTTTTTGGTTTGATCCATGCCCCCTTTACTAGCTTGATTGAGCATGATCCTAGTCCAACTCAACCTCATCTAAATCGCTCAATTCACCTTCTTTGCACCTTAACCAAATTTTGCAATCACCTCTTATTCAATTACACTACACCATGCATTCATTCGTGAGTAGGATGAAATGTTATGAACTAAATGATACTTTTAATATTGCTATCATCTATAACTGGCAATAGAAAAAGTTTTTGAATTCCTAAAAGGCCATTACAAAAATTGTTATCAGGGAGTCTTTCACCAATTTAAGTTCACCAAGGCAAATGTTATTTTTCTAAGGGATTAAGAGGTGCTATTCTCATGAGAGGTCATCAACGAATTTTTAAGATGTATGTATTTTATAAGGATGATGAGCATCATCAATTCATAAAGTTTGATTGTCATTAGGCACGATCATGTTGTGTATTTGTTGAAAGCCAATTAGAATGGATTACATCTACAAACAAACAATATAAGCACTTAAAAGTTGTTGCACTAACTACACAGAATACACTCTGCTCAATTTCTTGCTTGCACATGCTTAAGTGATATTACTCATAATAGATCCATTTTGTTATATATTGTTATTTATAAAGGCATCCCTATCAACATTAGCCTTCTAATTAACTCGGTGATTTGAAAAATCACTAATAATAGTCCACACAAAGGTTTTTTTCCCACAATTGATCATAGAGATATGGACTGACAAGTTATGTGCTACAATAGAAGTCTATCAAGAGCCAAGTGAGAAACTTTTATAGCCTGACTTTCTCATCTTGGATGGATTTGAAGCCAACCTAACACCACTTCTACCATGTCAACTAACACTACAAAAAACCTCACTATTTTGATGAAAATCTCCTAAAGAAACATTCCTTAGAATTTTTGAAGGATTTTTGATGGAATTTCATCAAAGAAAAGTCCATTAGTAATCCATTGAAATGTGTCATATAATTTGGTAAATAGCTTAGCACGAAAATATCTGACCACATGTGCTTTGAAAATTTGTCAAAAATATGTGTTCGATGGATTTTCAATGAAATTTCCATTAGAAATTTGAAATATTTTAAAAATAAACTTAGTTTTCCAACAAAATTTTCCTTCAAAAAATTGAACAAAATTAGACAACTTGCCCTTCTTCCCTATTTCTATTTCTGTGCAATCTCTTACTTCCCCACTATTTCTATTTCTACAAAATTCTTTATCACCGGTAGCCACCATGCTATCATTGCTAGCTTTCCCCACCCATTCCTACCATCACCACACTTTCCCTATTCACCCACCAATGTTGTTCCATCAATCTCACACCATCCCACCATCACTATGCCTTCACCACCATTGCCACATCACATCTCTGAGTAAGTTTGTATATTAATTTTTTTATGTATTATGTACTTAAATTATTTATATATTTGCTTATAAATTGATATTTAATTTTATGTTTGTATGTCTTTATATTGAGTTTTGTAATAAACTGAAATTAGCTATTGTATATAAATTTGTATATTGAATTTGTATTATTGAAATTTGATTTTATAGTGATTAGGTACTCTAATTATGTATAATTAAAATTATTTTAATTAATGTGGTGTTTTAATAGGGTAAATTAGGCATTATTAAGGTTTGAATTGTTTCCAATTTTGAGGTTTAAATTTACCAATCAAATGTTTGCAATTTATTCAGTTAGTTAGGTTATATTGTTAAGTTATTATATTATTATTTAAATTGGTTTCAACTAGGTAGGGTTCGATTTAGGATTCAAATCTTTGCAACTTATTCATTTAGTTAGGTTTGATTGTACATTTAATGTTTTATTAGGGTTAGAATTTGCTTGAAATAGTTTAGGATTCAATTTAGGATTTAAATGTTTTGCAATTTGTTGAATTAATTAGGTTATATTGTTCATTTAATTAATTATTAGGATTAAATTTATTTCAAATAATTAGGATTTAAATATTTGGAAATCATTTAATGATTTAGGTTATATTTTTTATTTAATATATTATTAGGATTAATGCTTAGAAAAATTAGATCGAGTGAATTTATAAATATCTTTTTGCATTGTAAAACATAGGTTGTGTATATAATTTAGATAGAATGGGTGGTTAGAAAGGATGATGGGAATTGGGGGAAGGAGAGGAGTCTTCCTTCATTATTGTTGGTTTTTGATTGCTTGTATGTCTAAAATTTATAAGGGGAAGCAATATACTATACAAATTTGCTATTTTGTTGATTTTTTGGATTATTTGTTAGTTTTTTAGAATTACAGATTATTCTAGGGTAATTGGCACTTGGCACTTGGCACCCTCAAAACACATTTAAAAGCCACTTTGCATCCTCAAAATACAAAAATGGAATAATGCACCCTAAAAATATATTTTTTTTAGCAAGTTGCACCCAAAGTAATTTTTTGTCAAAATAACTCAATTTAAGTGAGGGAAAAAATGTCCAAATAGCTTCTAGAATTAATCTCTCACTTAAAATTTCTAAATTTACTTCACTTTTCTTCCAAACAAATGACCTATGTAAAAAAGGAACAAAGATAGTTGTTCATCCCCAAATTAACCTAGGATTTCTTCACAATCATTCAATCACCATCTCAAAACTCAAAATATCAAAAAATTAGCCTTAAATTTTGATTACCAACAAAGCCATGGTGTGGAAATTGAGAAATAGTTTTTAGCCTTCTGATTATGGTAAGAATTTTTTTTCCCTTATAATTCTTTTATTGAAATTATGTTTTGGTAAGAAATAGTGTTCTCTTTGCCATTTTAAAGTACTATTTTTGAATTGAAAAATGAAGACAATAATAATAAGAAAAAAGACTTGAAATTGAGTTTAAAGAAAAATAAAAGTGATTAAATGATGGCATGATTTTTTTCAATTTTTTTGGAATAAGTTAATTGATGGCATAAGTTTGGTTGCTCTATTGTTTGTCAACTTCATTTTCTTTTTATTTTTTTGGACTTATACAAAAGTTTTGATTTTCTACATAAAATTTTAAAATTGTCTTATTAAATGATGGCAAGAAAGTTGTCTAGAAGGTGTTTGGACATTTTTGCCCTCATTTAAATTGAGTTATTTTGACTAAAAAACACTTTAGGGTGCAACTTGCCAAAGAAAATATATTTTCGGGGTGCATTCGTCCATTTTTGTGTTTTGAGGGTGCAAAGTGGCTTTTAAATATGTTTTTAGGGCGCAAAGTGCCAATCACCCATTGTTCTATGTTAAGGAAAAACTGTATCCAACTTTTTTTAAAACTAAGGGGCTTGAATAATGCTCATGCCAAAGTACATTTTTGAAGAAAGAATAGAAAACAAAACCAAAATATGATACTATGAAAGAAGAAGAGAAGTGAAGATAGAAGACAAATGACAGAAAAGAAGAGACAAAAAAAAAAGTTAAAATGGTGTTGCAATAAAAATCAAAAGAAGAAATAGCAAGTAAAGATGAGAATAAAAGTTAAAAGAGCAGAGAGAATAAATGGAACATAGAAAAGAGTAGAGAGACAGAAAAAAAGAGAAAAGAGAGAATAGAACTTGGAGTCGAGGTGTAAAGCGTTCAGCCATCTAAAACAACGTCCATTGGCAAATATACAACATAATTATCTTCCTATTTTATTTATCCTTAAGTGTCAATCAATGAATAACTCATAATTTGAATAACACAAAAGCTTTGAATAACTCCTATGATCCACATAACATGATGCATTCATTTGAATCTAAATTCCTCCTATATATAGATAACAAAATTCCAATAATCGTAATTACTTATGATTTGAATTAAAAAATTATTGGTGTTAGTCAATCAATTATTGGTTCATCCTTAAATGACTTCAACAACTCCTATAGTTGAAAATAGACTAAGTCCATTTGTATATTTGAATGCATAAATTCGATTAGGTAACTGACTTTTTCTACATTTATTGAATGAAGTTTAGCTTGATATAGTTAGCATGACAAAAATTTCTATACTAACCAAAATCAGTTTGGTTTTGATTTTAAGTGGAGCCAAAATGACTAAAATCAGTTAACTACCAAACCGAACCAATAATTTCTATTCAAAACTTCTATCACTTATCACATGAAGACTTCAATCTTTTTTTCTTTTGACTATATTTATGTAAATGACAAACAAATTCATGATTGGAACGTTAAAGAACCATTATTACTGTCATCTTATTACGTCAACAAATCAAAGCAAATAGAAATATTGAAGAATTTATCTAATGAATGATATATTCTATTAAAACTAATATATGTTTTATTAAATTTAGTTATCAACTATTTTTATTCACATATGTAATTAATTAATTTGTCATAATAATATTCTTGTCCATATTTGCAGTTTATTTTTCTTTTACAGATGGCAGACTAGTCAGGTATTTGAATCCCCACCACCGATCGATGTCGGGGTTCTAGCTGAGGTAAGGCATTTCCTGACTTCTCAAACATACCTCCCAACCAACCACTCTCCCACCATGATGATTGATCATCAATATATGCATACCCCATACCTTCTTCCCACACATCTCTATAGTACTCTTTCCCCCTCGTCCTCTTCATCACCACCACCTATGACCTCTTCAGCTGCTGTGAGGACATCCATATACCATGCTCCACACAAACACACTCACAACAGCAATAATCATCCCCACCACCATCCTCATCACCCGTACATACTCTCACATCATCTACCACTCTACTCGACACCCACCCATCCATTACTACTCTACTCTACCATTCCACAACAATAGCAACAAGTTATTGCTCATTAGGCTTTGGATAAGGGATTAAAAGCCCCTATCCTACAATTTGGTAGAGAATACTTGTTTCCCAAGGAACACTACGGGTGAATTGGAATGGTTGTATAAATGTTATCTTATTCCATTCTTGATTGATAAATATTCTTATTTTAATAATTATATATTGATATTACAAATTTTATATAAGCACACACCCTCACTAGACGATATCAAGTTCTTGATAAGGGTAATCAAGAGTAAGGTACAAGAGCCCTATAGTTCTTAGTTAGATATTCCTCAGGCCCTTTAAGATTTGATGTTCAGGGAGTGGAAGGTATATACATGTTATTATTATATTTACTTTTAAAAATTAAGTATATCTATGTATTGAAAGTACACTAACTTATTTTTTTTATTTTCACAGAAATATGTCTATTGGGAGCCTAGTACGAAAGCCATATACATAGGGCTTTCAATACTAAAAAAGGTCACCAACTAAGTGACTATTGGATAATAATCTGGTATCAATTAGATTGGATAATACTACTTCTTTTTGAGATAATATTGATTGAATGATATTACATAAACAGTCATCTTCATCTCATGTGTTTTATGAAAATCTTCACAAATGGTTGGTTGAAGCTCTTAAATCATTCAAGACTACAGAACTTGGTCATGCATGTGATGGTGATTGTAAAACAAGTTTCTATGGTCATAATTTAAATGTTCTAAATAATATAACCTTTAGGATAGGATATTTAAGATTCGAATAGACTTGCACTAATGATCTATACTACAAAAAGTTGAATATTGTCCCATTTTGAGAACAATCTATGCACAAGATATAGGTATGTTAGTGGATGCTTGTTAGAGAATAATTTCACTGAAGACTCGCCTCGAGAATCCATAAGGTAGTTGAAGTAGCTTATCGATGATGGAAAATTTTCTAGTTTATGATAATGTATATAATTAGTCCTGTAACTTGAGGTCTCACAATAATCTTGTACTTAGCTCCTTGTGCTTTGATTTTGTCCCAACCACTTAACAAGTCATCTAGGGCTTAGGTTAGGCACAAGCTACCTACGTATGGAGGTTAGTAAATTCTAAGAAGGGATCTATTTGCTTGCCATGAAGAAAAAGTTTATCTCCTATGTGTTCTATGATGTTTGATTCCTAAAAAATACTTGGGTAAGGTGATATGATGATTTGAAAAAGGATTTTTCCAAGGTTGAAATCATAAATTCAAACTGTGCATCAAGAATAGATACATAGTTATCAAGGCTATTAGGAAACTAGCAAATATCTTGCCTAAGCCTCTTTTGAAAAATAGGAAATGAGATGATAGTATTTGCATGATAATTGTAAGTGGAAAGGTTTATCCTAATTAATTCATCCAAATGGTTGGGCTTTGTAGATTTGTGCTAGATATCAACTATAATGATTGGATACTCTTCAATTAATAGAAATTTAAAAAAGTAATTAGTTTAAAGGAGTTTAGAGTAATTGGAATATTTAAAATTCAATAAATTGCAAGAGTTGCAAGCCTATGCATAATTAATTGATGAACCTTATGGATCACATACAAAAGCTTTTAGACACTTTAGTGGGCTTGGAGGAAATATCTAAGGAGATTGATAATTAAATTTATCAAGATTAGAATAGGATCAATTGATTTACTAAAAATTGGTCACAATGGCTTAATTAATTTAAGGAATTTGATTAATTTAAGATATATTAATTTAAAGAGTTTAATTAGTCCAATTAAATTGATTTGTTAATTGAATTGAGTCATGTGACAAATTTAATTAGTCTTGCCAATTTAAAGAGTTAACTTGGATCAACTAAATTAAAAAGTTGATTTAATTGATATTAGAGAGTATTTTTTTTAGGAAAATATTAAAATGGAAGAGTCCAATTAAATATTGATATTTAAAATAGAGATTTTAATTAGTAGGAATTAATTCCTACTTGGCACTTAAGCGACATCACTTGGACCAATAGTATGAGGGGTATATTTAGAGAGTCCTTGATGCGCCCAAACACTCAATAAAAGAGTCCAAATTGAGCCCTAAAGTGGATAGCCATTGGGATATAAATATCCCTGTCTCATCTCTTTTTGATGTGACCAAAAACTTATTTCAAAAATTCTCTCTAACCTCTTCTCTTCCAATCTCCCTCTTAGTCTCAAATCCTCCCTTCTTTTCTTCCATCTATTCTAGGAAAGGATAAGAAGATTAAAATTGATCTATATGTGTGTGGACTTTATTAGAGGCATCACAATTAGGGTGCTCTGTGGTGAACAAGGAATCAAAGTTGAATAAGAACTCTTCATTTAAGATAGTAACTTGGGGCAAATTTTACCATAATTTTTTTTGCTATTTTTAGAATTTTTTTAGGCCTTTTTAGGCTGATTTTCTGCCATAATTTTAGTTATTAAGTGGATAAAAATCAGCTAAGTAGTGGAGGTGTGTTGGTGAACAATTAAGGAGTCAACTAGTGCACATTCCCTTAGATTTGCAAGATCTCTTAAGGTAATTACTTCTTCCTTTAAATCCATTATTTTGGTGAAAACTAAATCCTCTTAAGGTAATTACTTCTTCCTTTAAATCCATTATTTTGGTGAAAACTAAATCCTTGATTTATAGTGAATCAAGTTGAATTCATGTGATGAAAATTTTTAAATTTCGTTGCGCCTTAGATCCTTGACTCACCATCTCCTTCAAGTGGTATCAAAGCTAATTTTATGCCTCTATTTTGGATTTGGTAAGATTTGATTCATGTGATAGATTGATTCTTGACTTTAATTCCTTAATTCAATTGATGGATTGGAGGATTTGAAGTTGATGAATCTGGCTCTTGATGATTTGAATTGATTTCTATCAATATTTGCTAGATAGTGATTTTGTTTATGTTGATGTGATTTTAATTCTATTTCTAGATGTAGATTTAGAAAAAAATTATGTGAAATATTGATTTAGTATATTTTTAATTGCTAGAATGTATTTTGAAAAGTTTTGATTCAACAGGATTAGATCTCCTTGAAGTAGTTTTGTTCAATATAATTCAATCTACTTTTTGATTTTTGAAGGATGTTAAAAAGTTTAGTTTTCAGTTTTTAAATTTTTAAAACTCTGAGAATTTTAATAATATGGGTGAAATTTGATTTGGAGATGTCTAAAGACAATTGGTGTGAATTTGGGATGATTGATGCACACAGTTGTGCATCGGTGCATGTTGAGGGTGCATTCAGCCACACTATGCGTGCATAGGGGCCTATTAGTTGGGGGTGATAGGCCTTGGCATGCGCATAGGAGCTGTCTAGTAACCAAGCATAGTGGCAGGCAAACTGTGCACATTAGTTATGCACTTGGGTAGCGGGCAATGAGCTGGTGTATGCCCATTGCGTGCAACATGCATTTTTCCGTGAGACAAATGCTATTTTTGTTAAAAATTAAATTTTTAAATGCTCTTCAAGGATATGAAAATTTTGATTGGCATAGATGCACTTACAAATTTTTGCTAGTTATTAATTGCTTATGAGATAAGTTTATAAATTGTTTATTTGAATATCAAATCTTATTATCATTTATTTAACTGTTGAATGTATGATATTGTGGATGGATGGGGATAAACTTGAGCCTTTAACTTCATTTAATTAATTTAGTATTGATTGCATAGGTTACAATTAAATGGAGCTTGCATGCCTTTTATTTTTCACCATATAAATGTTTTCTTACTAAGAGTAGAATACTTAGGTGGTGACTATTTACTTTTCTTGTAATTATTGGACATTGCAAGGAGGCCAAGGAAGACTTGAAGACTTGAAGGCCCTTGTATGTATGGAATATATACATTCAATGGATAGGATTTATTCATTTAATTAATCCACTTAAATCAACCAAGTGGTATACCAATGGCCCTAGGTACATCACTTGGCCAAGACTCATGGTCATTCCAAAGTCAGATGCATGCTAGGTTTATTTCTTATTTATGCTTTCATTACTTTTAATGTATTGTGATTCATGCTTAAGGTAGAGAACTTAAATAAGCAAAGATAAACTGATGAGATCTTACAAGCAAACAAAACCGTCAATTAGAAAGTTTAAGTTAAATTAATATTAAGTCGATGGATAAAATCAAGTAAGGTTTAATAATCCATGCCTTCTACCAATAACTATGTGACATGGGACACTACCATAATCGTGTTGCCTCATGAGTCGTGGGGCACACTTTTGTGGAAACCTAAAATCACTACCTTAGCATGAGATGAACTTTAATATAACTTGTATATAACATTGTCTTATGAGTCATGGAATATTCATTGTTGAGTTCACAATTAAAGAAGGATTGTTAGGTCCAACTTAATATCTAGTAATATAGATGTCACACGAGTCATAGGTCTACATAAAAAGCGACGCAAAATATGTTAAAGGTTGTATAGAGATGCAATTAGTAAAAGTTACCTACTTGAGGATCATGAATGGATGTCTTACGAGTCATGGGACCACAAGTGATGCCTTTTGGATCTTAACTTCATTAGGAAATGAAATTTTCTAAATTTCTTTTGAGGGTAGGAAATTTGAAGAAATAATGGAAGTAAATTTCAAATATCAAAATTCAATCAAATGCTTATAATTTTTTCCTTGCCTTTGTAGATTTGGGAAATCTCAATAATGACTAAAAATCCACTAAGCATCATATTGGAAATTAATAAATTGACTAGGCTGAACTACCACGATTTAATAAGAAACCTCAAGATTATTCTAGTTTTCGAAAAATAGACTTATATCTTAACACAAAGTCCACCAAATACCATAGGGGACAATGTTGATCAAGAGACACATGAAATGTTCACAAAATAGGTAAGGATGATCTCCAAACCCATTACCACATGATCACATTAACACCCAATGAACTCCAAAAATTCCATGAACACATGAAACATGCCATAGATATTCACTTGCACTTACAAGAGTTGAATATAGCGCAAACAAGGCATGAGAAGTTTATGTTGTCAAAGGATCTTTTTAGGGCCAGGATGGTTGAGGGGTCAAGTGTCCATGACCATAGCCTAATGATGATTAGGCTTATTGAGAAGTTCACCAACTTAGATGTAGTTATGGACAATGGTCTCTATGTGGATTTGATCCTCCAATCCTTCTTGAGTTTATCTGATCAATTTGTGGTGAACTTTAATATGTCTAAGTAAGAGATATAACCATTAATGAATTGGGCAATATGTTGATAACCACAAAGGTGACTCTGAAAAAAGGCAAATTCCTAATAATTGTTTCCTCCTCCCACTATAAAGACCTAAAAGGCAATAAGAAATGGAGCAGGAAAAAAAAGGCTTCTTCTTCTAAGAGAAAATAACCATTTTCAGTGTCTAGAAGAGTAGAAGAAAAAAGATAAAAAGGATGCAACTTGTTTCTATTGTGGTGAATCAAGGCATTAGAAACGTAATTGCAAAGAATACCTTGCAACCTTTACAAGTATGTTGTTTATTAGAGTGAATCTTTTGACTAATAATTCCTCATGGGTATTTGATACTGCACGTGGTCTCACCTTTGCAATTTATTACTGGGGATGGAAAGAAGAAAGTGTCTAGATAATGGGAATTTGATCCTCCTCCTTAGTAGTGTAACAAGAGTTACTGCCAGAGTCGAAGGCATAGTATAGTTAGATTTTGGAGATTCTATCATTATTTTAGATTCTTGTTTCTATGATTTTTTCTAAGAATATCATTTATATTAAGAAAGGGAAATTAATGGCATTAAAGAATGATTCTTTAATTTCAATCATTGTTCTATCATTTTCTAAGAATATCATTTCAATTTTGTTTTAGATCAAGAGAGAGATGATTTTTCTATTAAGAATAGGAAAGTAATGGTAATAAAAAATTGTTCTTTAATTTTTTGTAGTACATTGAAAATGGGTTATACATATTAGATTGTCAACCATCACTAATACATATTCAATAAAACAAAAGGAAGCAAGATAACCAAGAAACTACCTATCTTTGGCATGCTAGGCTTGAGCATATTTTCAAAAATAGAATGAGCAAGTCAGTGGTCTTAAATTCACTAAGTGTTAATAGATTTGAGGACTTACCTACATGTGAGTCTTATTTAAAAGGAAAAATGACCAAAGCTCTATTGGTTAAACAAGCGGAGCGCTCTACAAATACTTTGAATTTGATATATATATATATATATATATATATAGATATATGTAGGCCGCTAAGAGTTGGTCCAAACAGAGGCTATTCTTACTTCATTACTTTCACCAATAATTTCACTCAGTCCAGACATGTGTATCTTATGAAGAACAAGTCTGATGCTTTTGAAAAGTTCAAAGATTGTAGGAATGAAGTAGAAAAGCAACTTAAATTTAGTGTTAAGGTTCTTCAATTGGATCAAGAAGAAGAATACTCAAGTACCAAATTTTTACATTATCTTAGAAAACAGGGGATTATCTCACAATGGGCTCCACTTGCACACACCAACATAATAGAGTGGTTGAATAGAGATATTAGGCCTTGTTAGACATGGTATGGTCCATGATGACCTTCATCAATGTTCCTATTTCTTTTTGGGGCTTTGCCCGAGAAATGGCACTAAATTTACTAAATATAGTATGTTGAAAGTCAGTGCTAAAAATCCCACATGAGATGTGGTATGACAAAAACCCTTCTTACTCTTATTTAAGAGTTTAGAAGTCTCCTACCTATGTTAGTAGACTAGTGGGATGCAAGTTGGATGCGAAATCCATCTTATGTAAGTTTATGGGATATCCAAAAGAGCCTTCTATGATCCTTTGGAACAAATGGTGTTTGTTTCAAGGAACGCCACATTTTTGGAAAAATAGTTTCCATTAGGTAGAAAATGCATTATCATTGAACTTGATAAAGTTCAAGATGATCAAATAATTCTACAAGCAATAAAAACAAAAGAACATCCCGAGCATAGTATACAACTTCCTAGAAGGTCAAATAGGATCATGAAGTAACTCAAAAAGTTTAAATTCCTTCATGACATGAGTCAATTAGATAGTGATCCAAAGGCATAAGAGGAAGCCAAATTGGATGTGGATTTGGATCATTAGCTTGAGGCCATAAAATCTAAAATGGACTCAACATACTCCAACAAAGTATAGACTTCGATAGATCCACCAGAGCATATACTACCTATTGGTTACAAGTGAATTTATAAGTGCAAGCTTGGAGTTAACAAAGAGATGACTACCTTTAAAGCTAAACTTGTGGCAAAAAGTTATACTCAAAGACCTGGTATTGATATTGAGGAAACTTTTCCACTAGTTACTAGGCCTAAGTCCATGACGATTATGCTCGCCATAGCCACTTACTACGACTATGAAATTTGGCAAATAGATATAAAAACCACCTTTCTCGATGGAAACATTGATAAGAAATTTTATATAGATCAATCGAAAGGCTTTATATCTAAAGGAAATGAGAAAAAGGTTTGCAAACTCCAAAGGTCAATTAGTAGACTCAAACAAGCATCTCAAAGTTAGAACATATATTTTGATAAGACAATTAAATCATTTAGCTTCATCAAACATGTGTATAAACCATGTGTACAAAATAGCTAATAGGAGTTCAATTTAATTTGTACTTTACATCAACGACATTCTTCTCATTAGATGGGTGGGTGGGTGGGTGTGTGTGAGAGAGAGATGTTATAGTGTACTAAAGCATAGGTATATTCACAATTCTCTGTGAAAGATTTGGGATAACTATCTTACATATTAGGAATACAGATCTATAAAGATAAATTAAGGAAGATGTTAGGGCTCTCCCAATCTTCGTACATAGACAAGATACTAAAAAGGTTTAGTATGGAGGAATTCAAGAAGAAATACCACCCTATGGGACATGGCCTTTGTCTCTCAAAATCTATAAACTCTCAAACAAAGAAAAAGAGAAAAAGGATGTCCTACATACTTTATACATCTACTATTGGAAGCATAATATATGTTATGCTATGTATAAGACTGGATGTAGTACATGGTCTAAGTGTTACGAGCCGCTACCAATCCAATCCTAGTAAGAGTTACTAGAAAGCCGTAAAAATAATCCTCAAGTACTTGAGAAGGTCTAAGGACTTATTTTTGGTATATGGCAATGAAGAATTGAGACTCAAGGGAATTTAAGATTTTAGTTTCTAATCCAATCAAGATGACCTTAATAAATTTATGTCTAGATTCATATTCTGCCTAAATGACAGCACAATTAGTTAAAAGAGTTCCAAGCAAGAAACTATGACCAACTCAACCACTAAGGTGGAGTATATTAAAACATCAAACACTGTAAAAGAAAGTATCTTGATGAAAAACTTTAACTGAGAGTAGGATGCAGTGCCTAGCATTGCCAAGCCGCTAATTATCTTTTGTGATGCTAGTGCTCAAGCAAAGAAGCCTAGATCTCATCAGCAATCTACGCACATATTGAGGTGTTATCATTTGATCCATAAGATCACTAATAGAAGCGATATTATAATGGAAAACATTGCCTCTAAAGGGAATATAGCAAACCTACTGACTAAACCCTTAACACAAAAGGTCTTTGAAAGGCATCTTAAAAAGATAAGCTTAAAAGCCATGGAGAGTTGGCTTTATGGCAAGTCAGAGATTGTTGGAATATTGCCCCACTGCTAATTAGATTGATTTATAATGCTACTTTTTTTTTAGACAATTTTGATTGAATGATATTTAAATGGCTATCTTCATCTCATGCATTTTATGATAATCTTTACATGTGTTCAATTGAAACCCTTAAATCACACAAGACTATGGGACTTGGTAATGCATATGATTTTAATCATGAAACAAGTCTCTATGATCATGATTCTAAATATTCCAAGTCATAAAATCTTATAGACTGGCCTCTAAAATTCAGATAAACTTACACTAATACTGCATACTCCAAGGAGTTGGATATTACCCCATTTCATGAGCATTCCATGTATAAGACATGCATGCACCTTAGTAGGTGCTTCTTAGAAACAATTTCACTAAAGACTCACATAGAGAATTCATAAAGTAGTCAAAATGGCTTTTTGGGAATAGAAAATTCTCTTACTTATGATAATACATATAATTAATCATTTAAATTAAGGTTCCACAGCAATCTTGTACTTCGGTCCTTGTGTTTTGATTTTATCTTGACTACTTAGTGAGTTACATAAGGCTAAAGTTAGGCATAAGCTACCTATATATAGAAGTTGGTGAGTTCTTGTGAAGAACGAGTTGATCGCCTATCGGTTCCGAGAAATCCTTGCACAAGGTGATATGGCAATTCAAAAAAGGAATTTTCCAAAGTTGAGATCATAAATTGAAACCATGCATCAAGAATAAATACATAGTTATCAAGGCTATTTGGGAATAGCATATATCTTGCCCTAGACATTTTTCAAGAGATAGTAAATGGGATGACTCATTTGCATGGTAATCGTAAGTGGAAAGGTTTACACTAATCAATTCATCTAGTTGGTTGAGCTTCATAAACTTGTACTAGATACCAACTATGAAGATAAGGTACTCTTCAATTAATGGAGATTAATTGATAAGGAGTTAGATAATTAGATTGGTCAACATTGGAAAAGATCAATTGACCAATTCAAAATTGATCATAATGGCTTGATTAATTTAAGGGGTTAAACTAATTAGTTAATTTAAAGAGTTAAATTAGTCTAATTAAATTAAGACATTAATTTAATTAGGCTATGTCACAAATTTAATTAGTCTTTCCAACTTAAAGAGTTAAATAGGATCAATTAAATTAAATAGTTGATTTAATTGATATTAGAGAGTATTATTTTTTAAGAAAATATTTACACAGAAGAGTCCATTTAAATATTGATAATTAAAACAGAGATTTTAATTAGTAGGATTAAAATCCTACTTAGCAATTAAGTGACATCACCTGGACAATTAGTGTAAAGGTACAACTAGAGAGTCTTTGATGTACCCAAACACTCAATAAAAGAGTCCAAAAATGAGCCTTGAAGTGACATTGGGATATAAATATCCCCTCTCAACTCTTTTTCATGTAACCAAAAATCTCTCTCCAAAATTCTCTCTAAACACTTTTCTTCCAATCTCTACTTTCTCTCAAACCCTTCCATTTTTTCTTCCATCTATTCTAGCAAAAGATAGGTTGATCAAAAGTGATCTAAAGGTGTGTGGACTTAATTAGATGCATCACAAAGAGTGCTTTGTCATGAACAAGAAACATTCCAAGTTGAATCAGAAATCTTCATTCAAGGTGGCAATTGGTAGTGAATTTTGTCATAATTTTTGCTGCTATTTTTGGATGTTTTTTATGTCTTTTAGGGCTGATTTGCTACTATAATTTCATTTATTAAGTGTCTAAAAATCAGCTAATGAGTGGAGCTTAGTTGGTGAGCAATTGAGGAGTCAATTGGTTGCACCATCTCTTGGTTTTAGAAGATCTCTTAAGGTAATTACTTTTTCCTTTAAATCCATTGTTTTGGCACAAAATAAATCCTTAGTTGATAGTGAATCAAGTTAAATCATGTGATAAAAATTTTTAAATTTCGTTGCAACTTAGATCTTTGATTCACAGTCTTTTTCAGTGGCATGTGTGACCACCCCTAGAAGACAGGCAAGAGGCTAGAGTGGATTGGCAATAACACTTGGGATGCCCTATGTCAATACTAGCAATTCCAAGATTTTTAGAAGAAATTCATGCAAGCCAAGAAGAATCAAGTTTCTAAGACCAATGGATCCCTCCATAGTAGAGGGAATATATCAATTGGGGTACATGCCAAGCGTTAAGTAAGTTTTCTATCTTTTAGTCTTTACTATATTTAGTTTACTTTCTTAACATTTGTTAAATTGACTTATTTTTGTAATGTTTACATGACATGGCTGATGGGGAAGGGTTGGTGTCCTTCATGTTTGTTATTCGTTAATTGGTTGATGGGAGAGGGTTGATGCCCTTTCCAATTAATAATTTGTTACTGCCTGTTAAATTGTTGAGCTTTTGTTTTTTGGGAAAGACCAATTTTAGTGGAAATTCTGTCAAATTTTCTTTTGTATATATAATACACTTATGTTAATTCTTATTTTGTATGTAGGTTTGAGAGTTGTAGAGGCCACCAATGGTGGAGGAGATTTTTACGCATACCCACTAGATGCGATGCAATAAGAGGTAGGTAGATGAAAGGGCTAGGAGAGTTGTAAGTTTTTTACATATGATATATATATATATATGTATATATATATATATATATTTGTTTTAGTTACATTATAATACGTTCAATTATTTAATTTTTATCTTGCAAGAGAGCTTCCTACAAGTGCTACAAACCCAGGTTCAGCTAAGGGTTTTAGAATTAGTGTAGATACACATCAGTCTTAAGTTGAATTGTAGACTCAGACTATAGTTGGTCCCAACAAAAAAGGGTGAGTTTTCCGGCCGAGCTACCAGCAGTGTGCCTCAAGAAGAGCCACTCAGTGCATCAGCTATAGCCTATTTTCAAGCTAGAATTTAAGATATATGAAATATGTTATTTGAGCAGTTAGGCTCCATATTGCTCACCTAGTCATGTAGAGGGATGCTCCATCCAGATCCTCTAGCCATCCTTTGACCTACCACTGCCCTTGCCCCACCTTTACCCTACTAGCAGTAGCTTCCACAACAGCATGGCTCCAAGCATGATTAGCATTATTATGGCATTGAGCAGGATGACCAAAGTGATATTGATGACAATTTTGACTTCGATGGTGATGATGTTGGCTAGTAGATATTATCCTTTTTTATATTTTTTTTTAATTAAGAATTATACTTTTTAGGACTTATATTTATAAAGTTATAATTTTTTTTTAAATTATTGTTTCCATTTAGATATAATTTTGTTCTTTTGTACATATGAGTTATTTTATATACAAAAAATGTAATCAAATAATAATTTAACAAATTATTAAAAACATTCCAGTGAAAATCCAAGGAATTTCCATTGGAAATTGACAATAAATTTTTTAATAACAATTAATCTTCCAACAAAATTTCCTAGCAATTTCATCTAAAAAAATTAAAAAATAATAAAAGATTGCAACATCCATCGCAAATTAAACGAAAATCGAATAGAAAGTTTTTGACAAATTTTTTAGATGGAAAGTTGACAAAATTTGAAATGGTTTCAACGATCTAAAGCCCATTTAAAAAGCATCAAAAATTTGTTGGAAAAATGTTTGATAGAATTTTTCCATCAAAAAGAGTATCAAAAATTGATTTGCAATGAGGTTTTTCCCAATGCAAAAAATTCCATTGGAAATCTTTCCAAAATCTGTAGTTCAGTCAAAAAATTTTGTTAGCTTTAACGAATGTTTTTGTGGTGCAATATATTTTGTCTATGTTTAGTTTGTGTGCTATTTTCGTTGTTTTTATTTTATGTTTCTTTGTGACATTGTGTTTTTTTATTCTTTGAGGGCATAGTACTTCTGAAGTTAAGGAATGCTTTAGTTTGTGTCGTGTTCCTTTTTCTTTTTTTCTTTTCTCCTCTCGAGTGTTCATGAGTCAGTTGAGTTAATGTCGAGCATGGAAAAATTATAAAAGATTGAATCTCTTATATCTATAATGATATTATTATTTTGACATTACATATTATGAAAAATTATGTGTGGTGGGCTAAACTTCTCATTCTTATTTAAGACCATTAGTAAAATATGATGGCTTTTGTTGAGCACTTAATTTTGTACACTATAAATTCCTATGATGGTTCGGAGGATATTTATTTACTCTAGGTCCAGATTAATCATGAATTTTAGAATATACGTGATTCTATTTCAAGGTAAAATCCTAGAAATCACTCAGTTAAGGATATAACTTAGGCCATCCTTGACCCTTTGAATTGGACTTATCTCGTTCATTTGAAAAGTAACCCAGCAATGAGCTTAAAACATACTTTTAGCAATTAAATCCCTCCATTCATAAGCACTAGTATTTGTTTTGAAAAATTTATGGAGCTTTATAGAGAAAGGGAGGAAAAGATCAAAAATGTGAGAATAAAAGAAATGGTGTAGATATGACTCATACGTGAAAAAGAAACGAAGAAAAAAATAGAATACAGACATGAGCACAGACTTACGAAGTATTGGTGTCAACCCTCACTACTTAGACATAAATTGTTCTGGATTCCTAGTGATAAATTGTGCAGATGTTTCCCACACATACACGATGGATTCATTTGAGAAGGGTAAATGCTTTTCAAGTGGATCATGAAGTCAGACGCCATTTGTGCTAGCTAGAAAGCATAGTGTTGGAGCAACGCCTCTATAAGCGGGAAAGAAGGTGATCTTTTCATGCATTTCTACTAGCAGTGATTATTATCCATTGTTAAGCTTGTCAATTTTTCTTATTGCTCAAAAGTATTTAAGTTTGAAAGAATTTAGTAAGTCTTAATTTGTGTTTAATTTTGAACATCATTCACTGGACCCAGCATTCATTTTTACTCAAAATTTGCCGTACTACGTGTTAAAAATGGATAGTTTGAATATATAGGGTAGCAAGAGGAAAAAATGCAAAATTGAACATATTGCAACATGACATCACAAAACAATGGTTTACATCTTCTATTCCAATTTATGTTTTATCGCCTATTCCAAAACATAAATACATGACACATGTGTTAAATATTTTCTTATAAAAATAATTGATTACAAACCAAATATACTTGGTATATATATATCACACTAAAATAAGAAATAAAATATAAAAAAAATAAAGGATACAAAGTACAGAATACATAGCTTTTGCGGAAATACATAGCTTGTGCTCTGCAAAAGCCTAAAAGACATAGCAACTGAAGGAAGACGTAGACTTGCAAGCCCTAGTGTCATATGACATGAGCCACCATCCGTACAAGCTTGTTGACGGGTAAAAGGTTTGAAGACACAGACTTAGGGGCAGTTTGGTTATGTTTTATTTTCGATTTTAGTTGTTTTTATTATTTAAAAATAAATTATCAACAACTTATCATCGTCTTTGATATGGAATAGCCCAGCAGGCCTAATAGGCCCAACTTCAAATGAGATAGCCCATGAAGCCCAACTTAATAAGGTATAATTCAGTAGGCCCAACAGGCCCAGATTCAAAAGTGACAGCATATGAAGCCCAGAGGCACGTCAATCAGGTCAACGTATATCGACCCCATATGTTAAACCCCGCGGTCGACCCGTATCAACCTGAGGGCCACTT
>JACGDI010003094.1:1883787-1913500 GCA_014898725.1 Jacaranda copaia
CCCCCCGCCCCCTCAATTTTAGTTCAAAGTGGTTTGAACTATAACCAAGTCCAAGGTAAAGGTAGATTAGGCTTGCTAATTGCCGAGATGGAAAGGAAAACTTCAATTTTGCTTAAATGAGTTGCCCTACTACGTTGATCTTGTCACCATAATTAGTTGCTACTACGTTGATCTTGTTTTCATAACTACCGAGACGAGTGGCCATGCAATGTTGACTTTGTTTCCTTAATCGCCGAGAATAGCTACCATACAATGTTAAGTTTAATGCCATAACTGTCGAGATGTGTTGCTATATAAAGCCATGCAACCATGGATATCTACTGAGATGTCTTGCCATGCAAAGTTGACTCTATTTCCATAATTACCTCGTGGTGGGACAGTATATAAAAATCTAATTGCTGAGATAGTAGGACAGAATTTGTTCAATTGAGTCTGCCATCCTATTACCAAGGCAATGAGATGGGATGAGAATACAATTGCCAAGATATTCAATGCTCGAATTTTCCTAAGAATTCAACATGAGGTTTTCTTTTTTTTAATAAGAAAAAGCTAACTTTACTTTGGGATTCGCACTTTTTCTTGGACAATCATCCTTTGTTAGCTCATCTTTGTTGATTTTGCTTTGGCATTCACCCCTTTTTTTTCTTGGACATTCATCCTTTTTAGCTCATTCGAGTTGATTTCAATTGGACATTTGTCCTTTGCTAAATTAGCTCATCCAAGCTGTTTTTTCTTTAGCATTCATCCTCTTCTTCTTTTTTTATTTTTTTGCTCATTCGAGCTGATTTACTTAGACATTCGTCCTTTGCAAGTTAGCTCATTCAAAATGATTTCATCTGAGCATTCATCCTTTGCTGATTTGAACTGATTTTACTTGGACATTTTTCCCTAGCTCATCCAAGCTGATTGACTTAGACATTTATCCTTTGCAAGTTACCTCATCTGAGCTGATTTCATCAAGACATTCATCATTTTTCACTTGGACATCCATCCTTTGCAATTTAGCTCATTCAAGCTGATTTTACTTGGACATTCATCCTTAGTTCATTCGAGTTGATTTTTCCTTGGACATTCATCCTTTGCAAGTTAGCTAGTTTGAGCTAATTTTCACTCAGACATTCATCTTTTTTGCAAGTCAGCTAATCTGAGATGATTTTTACTTGGACATTCATCTTTTGATAGCTCATTTGAGCTAATTTTTCCTTGGACATTCATCTTTTTTCACTTAGACATTCGTCTTTTGTTAGCTCATCCGAGTTGATTTTTCTTTGGCATTTGCCACTTTTTTTGCTTGGACACTTATCCTTTGCTAGCTCATCCAAAATTATTTTACTTTGACATCACCACTTTTTTGCTTGGACATTCATCCTTTGCTAGTTCATCCGAACTGATTTTACTTTGGCATTCACCCTTTTTTATTTTGACATTCATCTTTCGTTAGCTCGTTTGAGTTTATTTCAATTGGACATTCATCCTTCGCTAATTAGCTCATTCGAGGTAATTTTGCTTTGGCATTCACCCTTTCCTAAGTTATTTTCTTTTGGACATTTGTCCTTTCATAAGCTAGCTCATTAGAGCTGATTGCATCAAGAACATTTGTTCTTTTCTGGGATATCTCATCCGAGCTGAACAATTGCATATGATGCGAAAAGAATTTGTATTTGAAAATAACTTACAAAATCAAATAAGGCAAAACAATATTCAACAGAGCTGATCATGCAAAATAAACTAAAAAACATAAATGTAAATTTGTTCAAACAAAATAAAATAAGATTACGTGTAAAAACACTTAAGGTTTTGCACATTCCATGCTAAGCTATTTTCTTTCCTTTTCTCCTCAACTATCTTTCTTTTGCTTCGTAGTCCTCTTCATCATGGATATATATTTCTACCCATCGTAGGAGTTCATCATAACTATCCATAAGTCTTCTACTTAAAGATATGAAGAAAAGACCAAGTTGGAGCCCTTAGGCTCAGGCACCACTTAACAACTTAAAAGTGGCTGACAGAACCTCTAGTGGAGCCATGGTGAACCGCCTAACAAAACTTATGAGTCCCATTCTCTCTCTATCGAAATGCGAGCAAACTCTGTACACTGTGAATATACTGTTTGTTACTAGTGAACTAATATAGGAACTTTCTAGCAAAATCCTCAAATTTATGAATAGACTGCGAAGGTAACTACCCAAATCATCTCTAGGCGGCTTCGCCCAAAATAGTTAGAAAGGTATAACACTTTACACCATCTAAAAATTGATATAACAAAGCTAAATTTTCAAACTCACAAATATGATCAGCAAGGTCGATTATACTATTATATTTGGGTATGACAAAAGACTTGTGTTCTTTAGGAAGGGATCGTGCAGGACAGCTTCAACGAATGGAGAGGCCATAACATCCTCCCCAACCTTTCCTCTCATCTTTCTCTTTATTTCCCTTAATTCTCTCCTCGTCTCCTCCATCCCCAAAATCAAATTTGCTTGGGGCTTCTACTTCTCCTTACTGTGACTATGTCGCACTGACACCTAACTTTCTACCACTACCTCATTGTCATCCACCATTTAAGTATAGACTCTCATCTCTATCTCCTTAAGCGCACTTCGATCACCTCCCAACTTAGCTCTTTCATCTAATAATCCTCTTATAGATTCCATCATCAATTCCTAGTTTCCCATCATGAATAGCCTAAGATTATTAGGAATTGGTGTCCTAACTACCACCATACGATGTGTAATTGCTCCAAAAGCAAATGCCTCCATATAGCCTTAAGCAAAAGTTCTATTCACATGTATAGGTGCCACCGACGTGACTATCATCCTTATCGAAAGTGATGGATTAGCTAGCACAAAGGCAAAGACGAAAGGTACCAAGGCAAGAGGGGACAAGATATTAGGAATGATTCTCTATAGGTAAAGAATGACCATGGGGAGGTACCGAAAGAGGTGTTGCAAGCATTGCTCTAACTGACTGAGTGGAAGCAATGATACCAAATGTTGACCACAAAAGATTGGCCAATTGCTTGGTAGTCATTTATCCCACCATTGTAGGCATTGAAATGGTCCTCCCTTCTATCAAAGTAGTTGGTGCCGTAGCTACTAAGAGTGGAACTACAACAACCATGGTTGCTAGCTCACTCTACATCACTATCGCCATGCCTATCTCCATTTTATCTCCAAAATTACTCATTTTCTCATGCTTTAACTCTTTAATCTTCTTCCCATAGACAACGCCAAATTGATGCAAAAATAATTTGCAAGAGCACCATTGAGAACAAAAAATAATCTTGTATTTCTGATATGTCTCCAAAAAAAGAATCTCCTTGAACATTTTACAATGAAGTCTTTTATATGACTACAAATCCCACTACTTGGGATCATAACTATCCATTAAGCCGCTAATTATTCGAATACAACTTAATCAATAAAATGAAACATGTGTAACCTCATGTATATTAAATCTCTAGAATTAAAGTAAATCTAAGTGTAGTTTAGCTCTTTCTCTAAGTATAGCTCGGCTCTTTTTCTAAATGTAGCTTGGCTTTTCTAAGTGCAGTTCGATCAACCAATACAGCTCAGCTTAAAGAGACATTCGGGCCCAACTTTAGCTATAACAGCCTTAATGTATGCCTTTAGCTTAAGCTATTATATCCATATCAATCAGAATTACTATTTGTGCCCATTTCACATTCTCAAACCTATCCAATCAACAACCTCATTGATCTCTTCATTACATTTTTGTATGTCCCTGCCTCATTTTTTAGTGATAAAATTTAAAATGTGTATTAGTGAAACAAGAAGAATCTGGAATTGCAATTGAAAATAATTATAAAAATAAAAAGTAATAAAAGATAGAAGCAAGTTGTAAGTGGAAATAAAATAGCTAATTTTAGGTTGAGGATGCTTTGTTAGTTAAAGAGTTTCGAAATGTCATACGAGTTATTTGGCCTTAATTGGCTAAAAAATATGTCATTGCTCGATTTGTACATTAAGCTACTCTAACCTCTTATGCTACACAAGGTATGTACATTGAGTTATGTATATGAGAATCCTATGCTATTATATCTAATTTCGAATGCTATTTTTGCTATATATATGATTTATATATAGATATGATATCAATCACATTGCTAATAATGATTTTAACATCATAAACATCCAAAAATTCAAAATACTCCTAATATCCATGCCTATTTTCATAGATTAACTTGACTCAACTCCCAACCCAGCGTATAGCGCAACAATGATCCTAGTTGTTCAGTTGCTATGCATGGCACAATATTCCT
The DNA here is from genome assembly GCA_014898725.1 of Jacaranda copaia. NCBI lineage: Eukaryota > Viridiplantae > Streptophyta > Magnoliopsida > Lamiales > Bignoniaceae > Jacaranda > Jacaranda copaia. Next base: position 1,888,070 of record JACGDI010003094.1, read on the forward strand.
CCCCATCCATAAGGGTATAATATGATAGGTTATTAGGACAACTATTCCTTAGAATATCTTCTTCTATATTTAAATGGTAATCAATCTACCTAATTTATTTTCTTCATATGTCTAGGCCATCCAGTGTACAAATATATTCCTTTAATTTGTAAGCAATAAGAATCATCACATTACAATTCTATTAATCTACTTTATGGTACCAACACACATATGCCTAAGTGGCATAATATTTTCCATCATTCTCTCCTCCTACCCTAGCTACTACTAGTAAACATGGTAGAATGAGAACACACTACAATCTCTTTTCCTCAAATGGAGCAATCATTCACTATCCTTTCACTATTTGGTCATTTCTCAACTGCCACCAACTCTTTCCAATATTGCTGCACCAACCTCTTCCTTCGTCATCCTCATCTTTTCTAATATAACTCTACCTAAGCTATATATCTCCATTAATATAGCTACACAAGCTCCTCTTTAACTAACACTAACGAACTATTTCACTTGGCATTAAAGGTCTTTTTTGCTAAAAGGTTATGATTTTATGCAACTTGTTGAAAACCTACCATTTGCCAACCCCATGCTATTAAAGACTGAATTAATTAATCTAGCTCTTAGCTTTGATCTCTTCTGAGATGGTATCGTTATTAATCTCCACAAGTTCTTATGATGTTTGGGTCTAACTAATTAAAGATATATGCTACACCTAATGCTCATTGATGAATCTATTGTTAGTTGCCATAACTAAGGAAAGCCAAGCAATCTCCAAGTATCTTCTGTAGATCCAAACTCCATATATCTAATGAATTAGCTATTGACATCAAATCTCTCAAAATAAAGATTATTCTCCAATCACACAATTCTCAAGATACAATAGAAACTCTCATATCATGAAGCCTTTCTCACCTACAAGGCTACCTTTTCTTTCATTTCGGTGACAATAATTTATACTAATAAGTTGTTCACCAACAAAAATAATTAGAATATCCACATTCAATGGCATTCATTTCAAACTCTAAACCATTTGCACAACAAAGCATGAGTTGTTTGTTAATATTATGATAAACTCAACCATTTTGTCAAGAAATTCCACCATCTTCTCTCGGCATTTTAAAGCTTGATGTCATCTTTTTCAAATGTTGCTCCCTAGGGTTTTTAGCCTCTATAATGGCAATTCTCTTAATTGGTTGTTTAAGTTGGGTGCTTTTGTTGTATCACTAAATTCTCCAAAATTTGACATCTCATTCAGATTATGATGGCACTAAGGACCTCCAAATTGGTGACATGTTTAGCTATAATCCATACAAGCTTCAGATCTCTTTCCTCATCATTTTCCTCTATTCTTTGAAATAGTGTTTTATGTGTACCTTCCATAAAAAAGAATCTTTTGTTCATAAATTATGTTGCAATAATAATGTTATGCTTGAACTCTGACCTTATAGGTTTGATGTGAAAGACTTTCACATGAGGACATGTCTAGTGGAGGAAAAACTAATTGACGATGTCTATGAATGGCCCACTCACTTATCTCCTTCTCTACAAAATCTGCTAGTTGCCTTCACCTCTCTTAAAGTCTCTACTCAAGTTCTCCTATATGTTCTTAAAAATCTAAATTTACCTTCTCTTGATAAAATCAAAAGATTTGTTTGTAATTCTTCTAAGTAATAAAATACACTAATTTTCTGTTGCTACATCATCAACAAAAAGTATGAAATCTATTCATATACATTTATTCTAAAATTTAGGGTGTAATTCATATTCAATGTTATCTTATTTTTGTTATCATTCTACAAAATATATATATGGTTGTGTCCTCTTAAAAAAAATAAAGTCACCAATGTTTTTGTGAAATTTAAAGACATCATTGGAAAATTCTTTCAAACCCCAATTATATCTTTTTAATCTAATAATAGAAGTGAGTTTCATATCCTAAAATCACGTTTTAACTCCAACTGTATTTCTCATTTTCTTACATCTCTATATAACCCTAAACATAATGCCATGGCAAAGAGAAGACATCGCCATATTATAGAGATAGGTTTGACTCTTGTTCGTATTGCTCATGTACCTCTTAAATTGTTGACATATGTTTTTCTTACAATTGCCACTTGATCAATTGAATGCGCACCCCTATTCTTCAAAATGATTCTATATATCTCCTTAGTTACAAGTACTTAAAAGAGCCAACAAGCTTCCTGTACTCCTTAGGATTAGTTAAATGAGCACTATTATCGCGAGAGAGAGAGAGAGGGTTATCAATAGCTAAAGGTATGGATACTATATTGGCACCATTCATAGAAACGCGCTCAATAATATCGTCAAGATATTTTCTTTAACAAAAATGAAGAGTTAGATATGGGAACAACCTAGACACCAGGAAAATAACCAAGTTAGCCCAAGCCTTTGATGGAGAATTAGAAGCCAAGTTTCTAAATAAATAGATCAATTACTTTTGGATTATTTCCAATAATAATCAAGCCATCCACATGTACACCAAATAGGTAATAATTGTAAAGGTAGAAAAAATGAAGAGGCAATTAGAATGAGAAAATGTAAAAGTCGAAGAGAATAAATATGCTTTTAGCTCATTGGTCTAGGCTCAAGGACCTTCTTGAGATTGCAAATGGCCTAATAGCACTTGTGTACATGATTAGACCGAGCAATATCAATGAAAGCCTTCAATTGAGCCATGTACATCTTCTATTAAGGGACTATACATGAAGAAATGCATTGTTGACATCTAGTTGCCACAAGCACAAATCCTTGGAAACTGCAAAAGACACTATAACACATATAATAATGTGTGTAGCTACTAGTGAGAAGGTCTTTATATAATCAATATCTAATCTTTGGGCAAAACCTCTATAATAAATAAGCTTAACATTTATTAAGAGTGTAGTTAAAGTTTGTTTTCACTTGATAATTCCACTTTGGTCCACCTAGATATTTAGAGGGGCATTTTGGGAATAAGAGACCAAGTTACTTTGCTTTTACAATACATTGAATTCCTCTATCATAGCATTTCAATTCAGATCCATCAAAGCTTTTTTAGAACACACTTATTTGGCTAGTTTGGAGGAAATAGTGGTATGCTTAGTATGGGGAATGAGGCAAAGTTAGTTTATGGATTTTTTGATATTGTCTCAAGCACGAGTGATCATTAGGGAAGGACAGAGCAACAGTTGGTGGTCGAGTTGGGGAAAGAGTTGGTGTTAGAGAGGGTAAAGGAACTAAAATGATATTACACATAAGTAAACTAGCTTAATTGGAGACTGAGCTCATGGAAGAAGCATAGTCAACATTAGGTTGAGATGGATCGTCCGGGTTGAATTAGATCCATTGAAGGAGTTAGATATTAAAGTGAACCAAGGAAAGACTCTTATAAGGCATCATTATCAAGTAACATGGCTAATCTCATCACATATTTGACAAGTGAATGAAGTTGTGGCCTGTTTATATAGTTGACCAATTGTTGCCTTAAGAATTTGCTCATTATTAGCTTGAAAAGTCTATTAATTGAAAATAGTATGGCCTTCATTTGAATAAGACTGATTTTTCCTATTTTAGCGAGAATAATTCAAATTATTTTAAGTTATAAAATTTTTTATGACTTGCATGAAGGAAGGAGAATGCTTTCGAAGAAAATAAATCTCATAATCACATAGCTTCTCTTGAAGCTTATTGAGGGATAATGAAGAATTACCAAATGGAACCATAAACCCCATGATATTCTAAAGTTATTACATGGATAACATATGAACTAACATCACCAATAACTTTAAATGTGATCACCAATTGTTTAATATGCTGCAAATAAATAAACATCAATTGGGAATCCTTTATTGTATGACAAATTGATTCCTTAAGATCAAGAATTGTGTAGTCGTGCCAACGAGGATTCTAGCTTGGCTCTCAATTAAATGTTTGTTCAAATGCATGAAGGCTTTGGGGTATTTCTTAAGAATATTTTTATTGTTCAAAAAAATTTAATTTTAATCCATTTCTTAAATATTACAAAATTTAATCATTTTAAATTATGTCGATAAGTTGACACCAGTGCTCAAAACAAATCTAAGATAGGTCTTTCTAAGATGGTGTTATAAGCCAATAGGATCTTAACCACCAGGTTTCTTGCCATCTTCACTACCTGCTCGAAGTGGTACCTAAGAGAGAGACAATAGCTCTTACCCTATTACTTCTATAGTATCTCTAGTAAACTATATCAAAGAGGTGTTAATCTTTTGCAATAAGAAAATGTTCACTCCTAGCTGGAGGAATACATCACAAAAATGGAGACCAAGCTACTACCATTTCATAAGGGATGTGAAGATCACCAATGTATCATTGTGTTCTCCTTATTCAAGCTCTATGTCTTTCTCTCCAAAGGTGATGTTGTCTATTGAGAGATATACTTTAAACACTCCAAAGATGCGATCAATTATATGGGCTTGTGTCTGTCTTGATGTAGATACCAACGCTTTTCTTGCATTAGTAGAATCTTCGCCAACTAGTCCTCTTGAGATCACCGAGATGATGCTAATCATAGAAAAGTTCTCTATGTTATGTTGATGCTACTAGTCTTTATCTCTAAACATTCACCAAGCCATTGTTAGAGTCCTCACTATCTCCAATTGATAGACCCTTTCTAGGACTACTTGGCCTTTACGCCACATATTCTTTGAGGTGCTCTCTTCGGATTAGCCTCTTAATATCATCCATCAAGTATCTCCAATCGTTAGTTGTGTGTTTGCAATCATGGTGGAAACGACACCACTTATTAAATTATGCTTTGTAAGGTCATCTATTGTCTTCTCCTATTCCCCTTAGCTAAATAAATCTAGTTGTCTCCCTAGTACACCTTAAGAGAGCTCAGCATCTTGCACACCGTTATTGAGTCCACCACTATATCTATGCACTAGATCAAAAATGTATCCTCCAGGTAAGTATTATTCAAGTCAATGAAGTTAATGCTCATCCTCCATTTTCCGTCAAGCTATAACACTAGCACCATGTTGGCTAGCCATTCTGGATATTAGATCGACTAGACGTGCTATCTCCAATAGCTCCTCCACCTATAGAGATAGAGAAAGGGGAATAGCGTCTCATTCAAAGTTGATTCCTCATGGAGGACGCAGCCTACTGTCTCTATGATAGAACTATTGCTACTCCTAGGCTTGATGCTCTTTCGCGCATTGGGCGACCACCTTGACCACAGCTTAAACAATGGCATTCTTTAGTAGAGTCAACAACTCCTCTCGAATCATCTACAGAAGAAGATCTCCGAAAGTGGCGCTTGCTTTGCGGGTGTCTCCATTAATGTCACCTACACCTCTAAAGCGAACTCTGGAATTGCACGTAACTGTGCTTCAGCTTAGTGGTTCTCTATGTTCTTTGACCTTGGGACCTCCTGGTTGTTAGATTCTCAAGCGTTAGATCTTGTTTGCATTCTCAACTTGTCTTTTTCATCATTTAGAGTTCCCACAAACACTTCTTCTCAATAGTAAGCAGAATTGGAAGTTCTTTTTCTGTGGAACATGGTGGAAAGAGTTCTCAACTCTTGAAGGTTTTTTAATTTTCGTGAACTCTTCCAAATGATTTCTTATTCTGAGTTTTTTTTTAGGGCTTAGTATTCTAGTCTTTATATCTTAAGAGGTTTTGGATGCCTATCAAAATTTTGATTCCCTTCTTTGTAGACTTAGTCAATTGGGCTCTCTTAATTTTTTTTCTTCTTTATATATCTGATCCATTAGGCCTTTTTAATTCTTTTTTACTTTGTTACTTTTGTGAACTTAATTAGTCATATAAGTTAGTGTCTAGGAGTCCACATAGACCAATATTAGATAAATTATTTAACATAGAGCCACCCTATAATTTCATCTCTTTCCTACGTAGGTTGTGAGACAGATAAATTCTTTTCCCGCTATCTTTCTTTGTAGACTATTTTCAATATTATTAGGTTTAGACGCTTTAGAATTAACTTTGTTCATAATTTAATTTTTGATATCTGTAACTATCTTATTAAATATTCCTTGAATACCTCTGGTATTGCCTTTCTCCATTTTCCATCCAATCCGGCATTGTTTACATATTTAGTGTGTTAATGAATTCTCATATTAGTGTCATAGTCATCTCTTTACATTATATAATATAATTTAAGGTCTTTCAATAGCATTAATTATTTTTCAATTCCGTTGGGCACCATTTTTCCTTTAAATTAGTATTAATTAATAAAAATGGAGTTTCTTTATTATTGTGCCTGCAAATTTTGTATGCATTTTTTCACCAATAAGCTTCCTATTACTTTTATGCTTGAAATGTTAGTCGACAAGATTAAAGATTTAAGAAGTATTTCAATCACACTTAAATATTTGTCCATTTCTTTTAACATTAATACCCCAATTAATTCTTTAGTTATGTTATCCATATTTTCAGTTTACCAGTAAATGAATATTTATTACAAATCACTGTTTAAACTTTTATGTGAAATAACTTTAAGTTTGAGTTAAAATTGACTATTAAATTTGAGTTACAATCGTTTTATTAAACTTACGGAGGAGCCTATTTTGTATCACCGTCTTTAGTTAATCCCTCATCTTCATGGATTTCTCTTCTAATCAAGTTAGCTTTTAAAAAGTGAAAACGATTAGATCCTTACACCATTGCTAATAGGTTTTTCCAATTTGTAGGTTCTTTTTCTTGTGTGTATATCCCCGCATTTTGGTGATAATTGCATTTTACCTTTCCATAATAATTAAAATAAGAAGAAAAAAAAAACTCAATCGAAACAAAAGATATATACTAAAGTTTATTATAACTATTTATCATAAATTACTCTATGTTATACATTCTTGTACTAGAATCAAGCCTTAGGTCTATTATGAATCAATTACTGTTAAATATTATATGCTTAATTCTATAAATTTTATTCTCTAATTAGTTTTAAAATTTTAAGTGAGAGATTATACAGTGGATATAGACATTTTTCGAACAGTCTAAAATTCCTATGTTGTTTACTGATTGTTAACCTTATTTATCTTCTTGCATTGAATGGAAACATAACTAATTTTACCAATTTCAATTCCAAAACGACCCAAACCCTTTATGCATAAACTTACATTTTCCCCTCAAATTAAACAAAGCTTTTCAAGACATTTTCCTCTTCATAAAATATTTCAAAGCGCAATCTATTCTTCTCTTAGGTGTAGTTCCCCTCTCAAAATATTCTCTTGTATTTATAGTTTGTTTATATATGTAGATTTTTGTATATAATCAAGTATGATATAAATAAAATGAATGTATACCTATAAACATAAATAGGCATATTTTAACCAATAATGATTATGATATGCACGTGTATGTATATATATAAAGCATATGCACATAATATTCTATTGCATATTAGAATAATTTAAAACATCTGAAAAGGTTAAAAAAGATTAAATGGAGTGAATGTATAAAGTAGCGCCTATAAGAAAAGCAATAAGCATGAAAATCTTCAAAATAAATTTGGACATAATTATTAAAAGATAATATAAAACTAGAAAGGAGCCCAACGCGCGCGACTTTTAGCTTCTAACCCTCTATGACTAAAGTGAAGGCTTGAAGCCAAACACAAGTTGGGCATTCAACACTCTGATACCAGTTTGCGAATCCATTTTTAAAAGTTGTTGCAGATATTAAGTGACAAAAAAAAGGTACTCTATCATAATAATAATTTTTAAAAGCTTAATAGCATTAATAAACAAATCATTGCTATTTGTAATTAATGATACATATATAGTAACTATTAACAACAATAAAATTATAAGAAATGGTTATATATTTTATTGTATTTGTGTTATTACTGTTGATAATTTATGATATATATATATATATATAGTGACAACTAAATGACCACAAAAATTAAAATTGGCTATACGGTTGTATTTTTATTGTCATAGCTGACATTTAATAACACAAATGTAGTGACAAATCAATTATAAAAAAAATATATCAAAAATAACTGTATAATTGTATTTGTGATGTCACAATTGACAAATCATAATAGTCATATAGTGACAACTCAATTACAAAATAAATTATTAACAATAAATATGCAACTATATTGTTTTTTTTTTAATGCAATACATTTAGTAACAATTGATATAATGATAACAAAAAATTTCAAATTTAACAATGTCTTTTGTTTGTTTTTAATTGATTAACAACTATTAATGTATATGGTAACAACTGAATAATAATAAAAATTACCAAGAATTGCTATATATTTTTATTTGTGTTATCAGTATTGACAACTAATAACACATGTATAATTACAGCAAAAATTACTGAAAGTGACTATATATGGTTGTATTCATGTTGCTAGTATTAATAATTAATGATACAAATATAATGAACACTAATTGATGGTTATATGGTTGCATTGTCACTATTCAAAATTAATGATATAAATGTAGTACAGCTCGATGACAATAAAATTGCCAAAAATGACTGTGTTATTTTATATGTATTGTGATATTGACATTTAATGATATATACGCAGTGACAATAATGTAATCACAATAAAAATTAACAAAATGGACTATATGACAACTAATAATACATATGATTAGTAACAACCCAATGACAATAAAAATTACTATAAGTGACTTGATTGCTATATATGTTTCTTATTATTGACAACTAATGATACAATTGCAGTTGAAACCTCAATATAGTGAAAATCATCAAAATGACTATATGGTGGTATTTGTATCATTATTATCAAGAATTAATAATATAAATATAGAAATAACTCAGTGACAATAAAAATTTTATTAAAGTTGACTATATATATGGCTGTCACTATTGTTACCACTGATGAATATGTAGTGACAACTCAACCATAACAAATATTACCAAAAATTACTACATGGTTGTATTTGTGTTGTCATTGTTGACCATTAAAGACACATGCGCAATAACGACTTAATGACAATAAAAATTATCAAGATGACTATATAGTTTTATTTGTGTTGTCACTGTGCATATTTTACAAATTATCAATAATAACAACTTAGAAACAAAACTTATCACTATTAAATTGGTAAAATATATTATTATGTTAAATAAATATTATTTATATAATACACATCCATAACAAATTTTGAATTGTATTGCTCAATATCTTTTCACTAATATTAACTTCTTTTTATGGAATTTGATATTTAATTTATTTTACGAAATTCTTTTTACTCCATTTTTTTTCAATTCAATTTTTTACTCCGTCGTTGACTCACCAAATACATTCTCATCTATCACGATGTACCTCTATACGAAACATCACGAACGACTTTCAAATGCTCCAAATCGTTGCTTTTGTCCTTTAAGCACTAGAGGGATCCCATGTGTTGAATTAAGACATAATATATATATATATATAGTCGTGGAATTTTCCTCAAAATAAAACTATTAAAATACTTTATATTTTTTGAAGAAAAGGATGAAATGCATATCATTTAATATATTTTATATTTTAAAAACATAAAATACGAACAATCATTTCAATGTTCAAATAACAACACAAGAATCTATTATATAAGTAAATTAGCATGAAACATTAAACAAATTTATATTCAAAACCTCTTAATATATCTTAGAACTTCATCCATACCTTCGGGGAAAAGTCACTTTGTATCCCGCCGTTGAAGAATAAATGTTGCTTCCTTTTTTTTTTTTTTACGTAAAAAATCTGAGTGTAGTCGTGCAGTTTGCTATTGCTAATGGCGAATAAGGGCAGTGAGCTCAGCCAGTGAAAGTGGAGAGCCCATCAATGATCTATCGTCAAATTATCTCGTAAAAAACACACCCTTTTTGGCATTTTTATGTTTATTGGAAATTGGAATTTCAGATTATGGGGACTTCAAATCTCTCCTGACTTCTCTCCTTAAAGCTTAAACCACACAAACTTACAAACTCAAAAACAACATTGCTTCGTTACATTACAATTCCAAAAAGAGCAGAGCAATATATACATATATATAATTTCCAAAAAACCAAAAAATTTGAAAAAATATCCCACCGTGAAGGCTGTATATATAATAGGAAGGAAAAGATAGTCCATTTTAAAATAGAATAAAAAAGGGAAAAAAATCCCACCTTGCTCTCCTATTAATAGTTCCAAAGACAACGAAAAGAGTGGTCATAGAGGTACGCTAGATACAGAGATATTTGACATATATATACACGCACATACATAGCTTGTGGGAGAGTGCTCTTCATGAGAGTATCTCTCAACCAAAAAACACACAACCAAAACAACAATTAAATTTCGTCATCACTATGTGCAATCCCAACCCCATCCCCGATCGGAAACAGCCAACTCCGCCGCCGCAGGGTCACCTCTTTCTTGATCTAATATCAGTCCCCACCACCTTCAAACATCAAGAAACCACCAAACAGCCGCCGACGTCCCAGATCGGCGGCCGCGGAGGCTGCCAGCTCCCCAGCCCCTTGGAAATTCTATCGGAAACAAAAGCTCTTGTCAACCTAGCCTTTCCAATAGCCCTGACAGCCCTTATTCTGTACGCGCGTTCCATGCTTTCCATGCTGTTTCTGGGCCACCTTGGAGACGTTGAACTGGCTGCTGGCTCTTTAGCCATAGCTTTTGCCAACATCACTGGTTACTCAGTACTCTCCGGGCTAGCCCTGGGAATGGAGCCCATCTGCTCTCAAGCCTTTGGCGCCCAACGGCCAAAGCTGCTTTCTTTGACCCTCCAGAGGTCCGTTATTTTCCTACTCGTATGCTCTGTTCCCATCACTTTTCTTTGGCTCAACATTTCCGACATTCTTCTCTATTTGCACCAAGACCCCAGTATCACGAGATTGGCCCACACGTATCTTGCTTTCTCGCTCCCTGATCTTGTCACTAATTCTTTTATCCACCCCATAAAAATTTACCTTCGGGCTCAAGGTATCACCCATCCCCTCACCCAGGCTTCGCTTGTTGGAATGGCTTTCCATTTGCCCATCAACTTCTTGCTCGTTTCTCGGCTCCGCCTCGGCGTGGCTGGCGTGGCAGCAGCCTCCGCTGCGACCAACTTGATTGTGCTTGTGGCGCTGATCCTCTACATTTGGGTTCGTGGGCTACACGTGCCGACGTGGACTAAACCGAGCCTGAAGTGCCTGACCGGCTGGGCGCCGCTCGTTCGCCTAGCCGCGCCTAGCTGTGTATCAGTGTGCCTTGAGTGGTGGTGGTATGAGATCATGATATTGCTTTGTGGGCTCCTTGCGGACCCTAAGGCCACGGTGGCATCGATGGGTCTGTTGATCCAAACGACGTCGTTGCTTTATGTGTTTCCTTCCTCTCTTGGCTTAGCGGTTTCGGCCCGGATTGGGAATGAGCTCGGAGCAAACCGACCCGAAAAGGCCCGGGCCTCGGCCATCGTATCCATCTTCTTGGCCGGTCTAATGGGCTTATCAGCCATGACATTCGCGACGTCGATGAGAAATTTGTGGGCCCAAATGTATACAGATGATCTGAACATCGTGCGGTTGACATCAGCCGCCCTGCCGATCCTAGGGCTGTGCGAGCTGGGCAACTGTCCTCAGACCGTCGGCTGTGGCGTTGTGCGAGGGACAGCCCGACCGTCCACCGCTGCTAATGTGAACCTCGGTGCGTTCTATCTAGTGGGAATGCCTGTGGCTATTGGGCTTGGATTCTTAGTTGGTGTTGGGTTTTGTGGGCTGTGGATCGGGCTGCTTTCGGCCCAAGTATGTTGTGCCGGGCTGATGCTGTATGTGGTGGGGACCACAAACTGGGAGTACCAAGCCATGAGGGCGCAGCTGCTCACGTGCGCGCGATATGGTGAAACAACATTGCCTCGTGACGGTGACGAAAATGACAGCGAGCCCTTGATTTGCATTAAGGTGACGTCATCATGATGGGGGATCCTTCTATGAAATTGACACCCACTATCTTATTTTCACATATTTAGACTCCCCCCGCCAATTTTTTCCCAACTCTAATCGGGCTATATCGTGGATCACTGATTTTTTGAGTTTGGAGATTTCAATGGATTTGTGTAAAAACACATTAGAGGCAAGTGGTATATGAGAATTTTTTTTCTTTTGCTGTTTGGCCATCCTTTTACAGTACAGTAGAAATATAAGAATGGATTGATTTTACATTTGGTGCTCATACAATAAGTACCCTTAACACAGTGCATGGGTTCATTCTTGTGACCTTTTTTGACTTAAAAGATGTTTTGAGTAATTTACATCTTGAACCAAATACCTTGTTGCTCCTACTCCTACTCCTACTCCTTTTTATTATGTCTTGGCTTTATTTGTTAACATTTTTCCACAATATTTTTTAATTCTCAAAACTTAAACAAATAAATAATTACATTCCTTAATCTCACTCCCCAAAACACTCGAAAGAGTTCACCTCAAAATCTATTTCCAAATGCCCTACTCTAAATTCCAAATTACAAATATATATATATATGTATATATATACACTAATCACGCAATTATATATACAAATTTCTAAATATGTAATATCAAAATATTCATTTCACCCTAATAACCCAACAAAAGTGCTAATGCAATATTTACAATAAAATTTATCCCTACCCAAAATATTATCAAACAAACAATTTTCTTCCAAACATTATTCACTTACCACCCAAAATACAAACAAACAATCATCACGTTCCTCAACTCCACTTCCCAAAATCATCCCCTCAAAACATTTCTTACAATTCACCCCAAAAGCAAAGCAAACAAGCCCCTTCGGTTTTTAAATACTGGACATTGTAAATTTTGAATCTCACGTATTTTTACTCTAAAGGAGTGCAGATGAATCAAATTTTCACTTTTTAGTTATTACTCTATGTGGAGAATGAATTTGAATATCCAACTAAATGGTGGAGTGTCTCTTGACATGCAACATGAGGCATTTGTGGTGCTGTCTAAAATATTCAAACCAAATGCGATAGTAAGAGAACTCAGAGAAGAATTTATGACAATGAAATGCTACCTAATTGGATTTTCTACTAATTTATCTTTTGGTGAAGTAGGCACCAATCTTGAAGCGACATGATGGTCCATGTCCAGTTGTCCAGTTGTCATTTACACAGTTTAGCAAAAGCCTAGCAACTCATGCTCAATTTGCCTTTCCAATGCACTGTCAAATGGCTTTGTGCCTTGGGGAATATGAGAGATTTTTGCACTTGGAGAGATATATTCAAGACATCTTTGATTCAATTGATTATACTTTATAAATGCATAATCACTCTTAATTTATTATTTATTTGTCTTAATATAGGACCCTTGATAAGTTATTGACCCTATATTAAGTTAGAATATATATCAAGAGGGAAGAAACTTAATACAATTTCTTTGAGTTGGATAAGATTCAAAAGGACCAAATTACCTTTGATTAATATGTAAAAAGATTATTTAAATAAATACTAAAATATTATAATCGTAAAATTATATGTTTTATTTTAATTTACTTTTTAATTAATCTTACCAACCAAAAATGAAACTATACTGCTTTATCTTGACAGATTTAAAACATATTCATTTGTTTATATATCATTCATAATTACATCATTCGAAGCAAACTAATCCTTAGAATATAGAGACACTCACAAATGACTACAAGAAAGTAGATAAAGAAAAATTGAACTCCTACCAGATATGAAGACATGTTCACCTTGTTATGTCTTGAGTTGCTTCAATGTAAGTCATCTAATCATGAAGATTAATTAATGTCATTGGCAATTCCTGAACATTCTATAAAATTTTATAGTACAAACTAAATAAAAATATTTATTTATTTTTATATATAATTTTAATTAGTGTTAATAGTTTTATTATATCTATTTAAATTTCTACAAAAATAAAAAAAATTATGATATAATAATAATAATAATGTGATATATAATACGTAAAGTGTTTTCTTATATTCAAACTCATAGTTGATGATAGAACTAGAATAAAAAAATTTTGTTTTCTACTCAGACAAGCCCATATTCTTGCTTTTGTAAAAATCTCTAATTTTGATCTTCCTTCCCAATCTCGGTGTAGATGGAAATTTTATAATAGTCCAACAATAATAAATACAAACCATAATTATGAGAATTAAAAAATAAAAAAAATAAATGAGAGTATTGTAGACACCTCAGTTGACAACATATATTGGATAAAGTTGATGCTATAGCTATAGTGTAGTGGAATGTAGGGCAACCCCCAAAGAAAGTTGAAAAGAAGAAAGAAAAGAGAAACAGGGAAAAGGGGATGGGGGATGGGGGATGGGGGATGAAAATGAGGACATGATTGAGAAAAGCTCTAGAGAAGGGAAACAAAAATGGGCGTTGTCTACATTTTGAGTGGCAGAAGCAGTGGCACAAGGGGGGTATCTTTCTGTCTATCACAAAAATTAGCTTTTTCTGGTTGAAACCCCACTCTAGTTTTGTAGTTATGCTACAATTCAGGGAAAAAAACGTAACGATCGAGCAGTTTCAATAAATTTTAAGAAAACTGCAACTGAAAGGCTTCTGCGACACTGCTGCAGTGCTGCCATACACGTTGTGAAATGGTTGGAAGCCCCGGAGTCTCTGGGCCTCAACAATTGATTTCCAGGCCCCCATGCCCATCACATCCATCTATATTTGTTGCAATTTTTCACAAAGCTAAAGGCCTCCTCAATAGTTTTTGGAAGGGATATTGGATTCTTTTCTGCTCTTTTTCTCTATCACAATCATAGAGTGTTTCAAATTTCTTTCGCAAGAAGTCAAAAATAAAAATTTTAATGATTGAGAATTGATATTGTCACATCATTGAAGTAGATAACAAGATATTATTAATGAAAAGGTAAAAATATATAAAAAGTTAAAACCAATGTTAAGACTCAAATAGTACATAGTCGATAATATATAACTCACATGCATCCTAATTACTACTATAATAAATAATGAGAGATAAATATATATATATATATGTATATGTATATAAAATAAAAATGAAGGAAAACTCTTACACGGGATTCCCATTGTATGATAGAACAAAGTTTTTATACAGACAGATGTAGGCAATAAGATTATGTAAATTAATTATGTAGAAAACTCTACTAACAATGATGTACAATATACAGTTAACTTCACACTTATCTACTGCATGACACTCTATTTGAACAAACGCATGAAAGAGCATACAATAAAATATATTCCCAGGACATGACATCCCTTAATGCATAAATTGCTGGAGCTCCAAAGAGTGAGACCTGATTTCTCCTTGAATTTGCAGCTCATCTACTAAAAGATCAAGTGTGAACCTAGGACAAAATAACGCACTGACAACAAAAATATTCAACACAACAGCATGAAAATACAATAAACTTAAAAACAAAAAGAGCATAAATCATGATAAATTAACGAGCAAATAGGGGCATAATATGCTAAACACAATCCGGAGGAAAAATTCTTTTAGTCGGATTATGAGAACCTGAACTGCCGCCTTATATGACTTGCATATGTTGTGCGTATCTTCAAGAACTAACTATAGTTGACCACATATGCAAATTTTGATGCTAAAATAACTGCTTAGGCAAAATCCTCCTCCACCCTAAATAAATAGTTAATATCACAAAGTTTATTATCTGCTAACAATAAATTGTTACGAAATTAATTTCGTAGCTATAGCTATAAAATTCTAGTTATGAATTTTTATATGTAATTTGTTTTAATTATAATCAACAATCAATTCATAACATTGTATGTTCGAAATGTAACAAATTAGTCGTGTAGTAATATCCATAGAATAGTATACACACACATAAAGAATTATCATCATGAGCTACAAATTAGCCGTATAGTTAAGGTTAGCTGCGAAAGTATAGACTTCAAACTTGGTTAGAAGAACTTCACAACCAAAGTTATGAATTTTTGACATTAGCTATTGATCTTCTTATCTCATGTGCTAAGGCATATCTTGCATACAATTTCTGTTTCTTTTTCGTATGTTCATCATTCTGCTAATTAATGAACTCATTTCATTACCAGAAATGTAACTACTTTATCTTTTTCAAGTTTTGATGTATCTGCTGCAATTGATAAGGCTATGAACTTTGATTTTAATGAATGAAAATTTGCCTTTTCTTTCAAAAGAAAACGTGTAGCTCTCGAAACTACTGTATTAATTAAAAAAGAATGTCAAGGTTGCTATGGAACAATAAATCCACCGGAAATGATGGAGTCCTTGAACAAATTATACTACTTTCAAAAACTTTCATTCCTCTCTACAACCAACTATCTATTGATATAAATTAAATAGGCCAACTCCACTTTGCAAACTAAACCAATTTGATATTCATTTTTCCTTTTCTTAACATTTTAAATCTTTATTTAAAACATACAATATCCAGAGTCATGACTTTGTTCTTTTAATTGTGAGGCAGGCTGCAACTCGTCCTTTTCATAAACAACATTGCATGCTCCACTAATTAATAACGGGGAAATAATAAAATTTGATTCTATTTATATTAGTCACGTTGACATTTATATATTATCAATAACTGTATGTTTAATGAGTGAGCGGAATAATGTATGGCTATTGAATATACACCTTCTTTTTCTTTCAATCACTTGTTAGGAATTAATCAATTAATTTCTAATTAAGATTTCAATTCAAGGCAAAATAATTAGTTTAATATATACATATATAGACCAATTGTATAGAATGAATTAATTAATATTCTATTTATACATTGATTCACCATCCCTTAATAATGAATCCCAAGATCATATGACCATAATTTATTGCATATCGATAATGTGAAACATTTGGGTCTGCCCACCAACAAATTAAAGTCGTACTATAAAAACCAGTGGACAATCATGCATCTGTTTATGTTTCTACTAATACATTTTATAATAATGAAAAATAATTACTCGAAAACATGCATATCTAAATATGCCTTTAATTTGATTTTGATATGACCAGGAATTTCTGAAATAAGTTGTAAAAAAATATAAACAATTAGATTGATTCTGTCAAAAGGAGCATTCAATATTTGTGAATGTATATATAGATTGAGTAAGCACGTATTGATTTTAATTTTTTAAATATTTCTTATGAAAGAAATTCTGCCAAAAAATTGCGGTCAATCACATGAATGTCATCTTAAAACATGTTTTATACATATAGCGACTTATATGGACAACTCTCTGGGAAGAACTGATGGGCCACGCAGCCCTTTAATTTCTCTTCTTTATAAAACACACACACACACACACACACATGTATATATGTATATATGTATGTACATACAGAATTGTGGAGAAACAAAATACAACGAAATAGACAAGCTCATCTTAGGCCATCATGCTTCTCACGTGCATGCCCTAATAAACAATGCTGCAGTCCCCATTCCCCACCATCCCCACCCCTAAAACTTCAGTAAGATCCACTTTGGTCCCAAAAATTTTGGACTTGTTTCAAAATCATTCCTAAAGTTACAAAGTCTTTTTCAATATCATCCTCCCTATCACTTTCTACTTTAATTATGGCATTTTAATATTTCTCTCTTCTTACTTATGGGGAAAAATTCATATATAATCATTCAATATAGGTTTTACTTGGACAAGAATGTAATTCTTAAGGTCTTAAATATGTTGGTTCATCTCACTGAAAACATTTTGATTTCAATTTCTAACACAAGTTTTCATTATTTACCTTATTAGTTTTCAATAAAATATAATAATACAAATTATTATAATCATGATTTGAGTCACATGTTGACTAGGTTTTGACCTAATGATATAAGTCTTAACATATAAAATATGAACTCTGAAATTCAAAAAATTCACAGACTCCGATGTACTTGTATAAATTTCAAAAAAAAAATGTCACATGATATCTTTCTTGTCCATTAACTTAATTAGATATATATGATATTTGTCTTATTTAAAAACTTTTGCAGCAATTCATTTTTCCTTTTATTTTAATTTTCTATGTTTTTGTTTTGTTATTTGTTCTTTATATATGTTATAATTTATGCTTTTTCCACTTCCATTCCACTTTTAAGTTTATTTGATTCATATTTTTCAATTATTCATGTTAATTTCCATTGAAGGGATTTTTCTTCCATTCCATTTTTAAGTTTCTTTTATTCGTATTTTTCAATTATTCAAGTTATTTTCCATTGAAGGGAGAATTATTGAATTATCAGACCTTATTTTCCCTCTATCTGACTTTTCTTACATGAATTTCATTAAAATTACTGATAAAATCTCGCAAATTCATATTTGTATCCAAATCTAGAGTCTAATTATTATGAATATTTATGCATACTAAATGATATACGGCACAACTAATTATATGCTTATTTTGCATCCTGAATACATGCGTGAGCTTCAAACTGGCTAGTTTATTTTTGTATAGCAATTAATTCAAGAATAGCTAGTAATGGTGTCTGAAATCTAGTTATGAAATTAAATACAAACTAATTGATAAAAGATTAAAAAAAATGAAAATTGCGAGTGTATATATATGTATGCATTAATGAATACAAGTATGGTGACACATATATATGACATGTATGTTTGTGATTGTAAATTATGATATTATCATACAATTAAAAAGGAATTATTGTAAGGACTAAAGTGATAGTAAAATGATACGAGGGGTATGAATTTGCAGTTTGGATAATGTGTAATTCGTTAGTCACTAAAACGACATTTCAGTAATTTTTTCCATTATTGTTTCCACTGAATTCGAAAATGTGTGGGAGGGAAGCATGTTGGATTCCCTTTTTTTTTCTATTTTATTTTCTACTTAATTTTTGTATATGTATTACGTTTCTAATTCTGAATTAATTATAAAAAAATATTTTACATGCACATTATTATGAAATGTAATAAAATAAAATAAAATATAAATTGAAATATTATACATCTAAACTAGGAGAGACACTACGAAAAATAATAATAATAATAATAAGTTAGTGACAAAATAATAAGTGACAATACAAAAAAAGTCATTAATTATATATACTAGGTGACAAAAAAACTTTATTTTTTTCATCTTAATGATTTTTACAAACTAAATAGTAACAGTAATAGTATTTAAGTTGTCACATTGACAATTAAGCACGCCTTTATAGTGACAACTTAGTGACAATAAAAAATTTTAGCACAAATTATTGTAGCAATTTTTATTGTCATTATGTTGTCACAATAGAGTTTGATTAATTGTTAATTGTAATAACTTAAAATATTAATTTTTTTTATTAATGAAGCATATTGTAACAAAATAAAAATTATTATTACCTAAAAAATATTACAAATAAAAAATAAAAATTATTGTCATTTAATAATATTAATAATGATAATTTTTATATTGATGTTTATTGTTTTATTATTAATATAATATTCATTTGTAGTGGGATGACATGGGAAGATTGTAAAACTCTTGCAATTGCAATTTTAAATTCTTAAGAGATAAAAATGAATTTTTCCTTAAACAAAGCTGCCCCTGTCTCGCACTCACACACACAGACATACAAACTCATACATGCACTTGTAGCCTTATCCGAATGGAGTATCTCTAGTATGTGTTGTGTATATATATATTTTTTCAATATATATTAAAAAATGCAATTGGCATTTCTCCAATACCACAACCCTCCAACTAGGCCATCATCATATCCAACCCACTCCATTACACCTGTCTATATATATTATATATATGTATATAAAGAAGACCTAAGCACTGTAGCTCCTGCTGTAATGTGTAATAGCTTGCCCTTAAACATAGCCTTTGTCCACCTTGTAAGCAACAAGATACACCACTCCTCACTAAATCTACACTTTTAATATTCTTTATGGGCATCAACAAAAGGGCTTTCATGTTTTCACTTACCATACATGAATCATTTTGCTCAACATAATACTGTTTCTTTATTTCTCCAATTGTCATGACATGTTCCCCAACAGGAGCTCATCATACATATATATATATATATGTATATCCTTCGTCCACATACACATACTAAAGTGTTTTTGTGTGTGTAGATTTGGTGCCATATATGATTCCCCCTAGCTAGCTTATTAGCCTTCATTAATTCACTCCTACGTAACGTCAACCTCTACTCCCTCTTGGATCAACGCTTTGGCCCCACCGAGAATGTGCATTACGGTTCAAGATAAAAAAGAAAATAAATTAGTTAAACAAACATAATGCTAACTGGTTTAGTACTAATTTAGATTAGAATTGATATTCTTGTGGATCCTGATCATGGGAAATCTTAGAAAGAAGTGTGTAATCATTCACCTTCATAACTTGTGCAAGGAGATTAGTGTGTATACATGGAATAATGTTAATGACACTATTGCTTACCTATATATTATATGCAATGTGCGGAGTTCTCAATAATTATCTTGGCATGTGTTAAAGGGAAAACCTGCCTCAGCCTCACAAAATTAGGCCTATATATGTAAGAAAAGCCCAACGGCCCAATCACGGAACAATGTTTGACAGTTTGAGAATAGGTCGCAGCTTGTCTAATCCCTGCGTAAAACTATGAAAATGAGGCCTTGAAATATCATGGACCGATAAAGTCCATGAACTCAGAAGGCTTTGATAAAGCATTAAATAAAACAAGTTTTTCTCCTAGTAGAGCTGGGATTCTGAGTCCTAGTTGGACTAGGGAGAAGAATGCCTACATAAGTTTGATTCCTGTCAAGATTCACCAACTGAATCTATAAATAAGCCAACAGGTAAGCATCACTAACAACATAATGTTCTCATTTATCTTCTTTTCTTACATTAATTTTAAACCAGTTTTCAACTTAAGTATAAGCGAATTTTCATTCAACAAACCCCAACACCTCTTTCGCATTATTTTGTATGAATTAGAAGGGAAGGGACAATCTATAGGATCAATGTCGTCGAAAAATACTCAGACTCATTCTTGATAAACTTTGATAATTCATTTATTGATACCGTCAATAGAAATCATATTTAGGTCTTCAATGACAAATAAGGAAAACATTCTGAAAAACAGGTTAGGGAAGGATGAAACCTCCCCTATTATACGACATGTTTTCATAGAAGGGCAGGAAATGCACCCCCACCACAGTCTGACCTAATGCAGAAGGGACCCTTATTGGCCAAATGATGGTCAAGCAATTTGCTGGCATCATGGTAATAACTATGGAGGCCATCTTGCAAAAGAAAAAGAAAAAGTGGACCAAGTGGGTTATCCCTCTACTACATGATAATGGAGATAATGGTAAAGAAGGGGTCCTAAAGAGGGAAGACAGCTACATTAGAAGGATGGCCATCAAGAGGCAAATAATTATACCTTAGTTTAATCTAATCATGATATGTCACAAACAGATAAGAGAGTGAAGATCATGGTTTGTAGTAACGATTGCGGAGACCAAAATGTCAAGTAAGGTTTCAATTCCATTGTAATGTCGCAGAATATTTCCAGACGTCCCGCATAATTTTGTTATTAAATTATTCAAAAAATTCAAATAAATTATGAAAAATATTAAACATTTAAAAATTTATTTCTTACTTACATAAAATAATTAGCAAAAATTCTTGCAAGAATTGGATTTTATTGAGAAAAGGGCAGCAAATATGGCTGCCAAACTCCTGGCAGTACTCCGCTACAGTTCTCACACAACCAATATTTGCGGCAAGACTTTTACAACACCTCAAGCACTTGGCAGACACAAAACCCTCCACTGTAAGAAGCCCCCCATCACTTCCACGGCCATTGCCGCTGCCTCTGTCTCTGCCTCTGCCTCTAATCATATTATCTCCACCACCAACCCAAATGGCAGCACCCAAAAGTGTTCCATTCGCAATGAGAGTTTTTCCACCAGACAAGCTTTGGGCGGCCAATTGTTACTGTAGCTACAAGAAGATCAAACCATTGTATGGTTTCCAAATCTCGAACACGAGTGAATTGGCAAAGATATGAAACCATGTCTGTTTTTCTAAGCCTAGCTGCAATATAAAGAGGCGTAATCTTCGTCTCGTCACAGAGAGTGAGAAGATTATCATTTTTTTTCCCTCATTTCAGCAGCAATTTTTACAATCCCAGACGCAGCGGCATACATTTCACCTTCCCGTTCTGATTTGCCGCGAAGGTCCGATTCATTAGATTGTAACGGCGTTCCTCCAATAAATTGACCGATTTCATCCGTTCCTAACTTGATCCCGTTTTATACCATTCGATGGAACGATGTCGTCCATTTCAATTCCGCTATGAACGTTCCAACCGATATATTGCCGATCCAATGAACTATGGACTGAAGATCCCCATAAAAAAATTAAGGAAATATCATGTCACCTAGCGAGTAAGGGTCATGTACCAAAGGAGCGTGCTATGGAGGAGTTATGATAGTGAGGGGCTCCATGGGGGGCTCGAGCACCACCCCACGGGGGATGCATTCCCTAAACTGCTTTCCTATGGGCTCTAGTGATAATCTTTCATTCGCGCTCTTAGCATGAATCCTCGCAAAATCGATCTTTTTTCCTTCTAAGAGCAAATTAATTGAGTTAAACTCAAGTTCAAGTAACAATTAAAAAAAAATACTAGTGTAACGGAAAAAGCATAAATATGATAGCAAATACACAAACTAATAAGAAGTCAAAAAATCAACTAAATATAGGGAGAGGCAAAAAAGTCAACTCAATTGAGGAAACATGTATGTGATATAAGAGGGAGAGGCAAATAATCAAGCCTCCTTAAGCACTAGTGAAGAACTTCTCTAAAAACGAGGAACCAACAACACTCACCTCTTAAAAAGAATGAATAACTCTTCCAATGTCTTTTAAAAGATGGCAACCTGCTCAAAAACTTGCAATTCCACCCGGGAAAAAAGTGAAAAAAGAGCTCATTCAAAACCTTCCTAACCATGAAAAGAGAATAAAAATTGTCTAAGGAAATAGGAAGGTCCAAATCCTAAGGTGGTGCTGAAACCTCAAAAAATATGCAAAAAACTCAAAGCAAACTAATTCAAGCGTATTTCGTAACTCATAACTATATATAACAACAAGGGATCAAGGGGAAGGGACACTACAATTTCCTGATGAATTTCTTCAATGGACTTATTAGGGATTACCAACAAAATTAATATTCATTGGAAATCCACCTAAAAGTCAACGATAAACTTGGCATGCTTTTGGCATAAAATTTTCTGATGAGTTGTCCATCAAAAAAAAATTTCAATAGAATTCTTGACAAATCTCTCGTCTGAAATTAGTGATCTTTTTCATTAAAATTAAATCAATTATTTCTGGTGGAATTTCAATGAGTTTTTCAGTCAAAATTCCACCAGAAAGAAAAATATTTGAACCCAAACGCTCTTCTTTTTCTTCTTCCTTTTTCATTCTTTCCTCTATTTCTCTCCTTCTCTCTATCTTCTGCCTCTTTCTATCTCTCTCCCATTGCTGCCCATCGCCATCCATTGCACCGCCACTGGCCAACCTACATGCAACACCAAACACCACCATGCACGCCACCGCCATTTCACCGCCGCTGCAACGCGCCTTTCCTCATTTCGCCACCCCATCAATTTTTTTATTTTTTATTTCTTATTTATAATTTTTGCTTTATTAATTTTGATGTTTTATGTTAACATAATTGCAATTATTGAAAATAACTGAAATGTTATAGTTTAATTTGTACGATTTTAGGGTTTACAGTTTTAATTTTGTAGATAATAGATATTTTATAGTTTGGATTTGATTTTTTTAATTTTAATTCATGAATTTTATGTGTTATGTCTAATGTGTATGTATTGATAATTATTGAAATTTTGATATTTTAGGATTTTATTTGTGTAATATTAGAATTTATTAAATCTATACTATATGTTCAATTTGTTTAATTTAGTGTTTGTTAAATATGTGCACTTTAGGTTTTAATTTAGGATTTAATTGTTAAATTTGTGTACTTTAATGTAAATTTAGGGTTTAATTAACTAACTTATATTAATTCAAAATGTTATTAGTCATTAAACTTTAGTTAAATGATGTGTGAATTATTAGTGAATTTACAAACTAGGATTATATATATAATTGTTCTTTGATTAATTTTTTATATTTTAAGGTTATTAAATGATAAATTTATTTAGGATCTAATCAACTATTTGAAATCTTTTTAGTTACTACTAAATTATGGTTGAATCATGTGTGTTAATTATTAGTAAATTTGAAAAGTAGGATGATATATATATATATATATGTAATTGTTCTATGATTAATTTGTTAAATTTAAAAATATTTCATTGAATTAATTTTTAACTATTCAATTAAATTGTAATGTATAGGTACTTTCATCGTTGATACCTAGCACTTTTATTTGTTAATTTTTTCATTTATTCATCTTCTGCATATTTTTAGGTAAGTGCAATTTTCTTCTATGCATGTGATCCAGTCTTATGGAAATTTTTTGTCTTTATCAATATTAAGCATGCACTGGGTATAGAATCTAGAATTGGAAGTTAGGAAGGAGGATGGGAGTTGGGGAAAAGGGTGGAGTCTTTCCATTTGTTACTATTGAATTATTGTCTGCTTACATATGTACAAAGTGATAAGTAGTTGTAATATTAAATAGTTTATTTATAATGTTCTCTAATATATGGAAAAAGAAAAATAATGAATAGTGGTGTATGGATTACGGGAGTTGATGGGGTTAGTGGTGAGGATGACTATTATGGAATATTGAAGGAGATGGTTGAATTAGAATGCTTGGGAGAACTTATAAAGAATGTGGTTCTATTATGTTGTGAGCGGTTTGATCCAACTTCTATGAGAGGACTTGTATAGTGCATCCAAAGCATATTATTATTGAAGTTAGGGAAAAGTACGTATAGAAAGTATGACTAGTTTATAATTGCCCACCAAGCATGTCAAGTTTACTATGTTCCATACCTTAAAAGAATTAGGAATAAAGTCAAATGGTTGGCTATTATAAAAACAAAGGTTAAAGATAGAGTTGAAATTGAAAATTCGTTAGAATTTGCTTATGAAAACAATACTCCATTGCATGTTGATGTAGTGAATTCATATGATTTAATAGAGGACTTAATAAATCGTAATCATCTTTTAGAAGACATTGATAGATCGGATGTACAACATATAAATGGTATCTTTAGTGATGATAATGAAGAACATATTGGGTCTAGCGATGATGAAAACGAATTTGATGACAACGATGAGACTAATGAATCCAAATATTCTAATAAAAATTGAATTATATTAGCGGTATGTCATGCTTGTTTGAACTTTTTTGTTTTATTTAGTTTAATTATTAATTATTTTATGCATTCATATATGTTGTTAATTAATTGTCATATTCATATTATCATAGATGTATATATTGAATTTAGATATATGTTTGTTTTTGTATTACAAATGGTA
>JACGDI010003094.1:1913548-1925560 GCA_014898725.1 Jacaranda copaia
CCCCCCCCCCCAACAGGCCAATAGATAGGATGCAATTTTTTTTATTTTGTTTGTAATAAAAATTTATTATTATCTAAGATTTGTGTTTATAAAATTATATTTTTAAATTTATAATTTTCATTTATTTTTAAATTTATTGTTTTGTATATTTATTGTATTTTATATACAAAACATATCAACAGGTTACAGGAGTATTCAAAAATAAAATTAAAAAATATTATAAAAATTAAATTTTCAATGAAATTTTATTGGATATTGAAAATAAATTTATTAATAAAAATTAATTTTTTGATGGAATGCCAAGAAATTTTCGTTGGACAATGTAACAATTAAATATTAATTTTACTTAACATTCCAATGGATTGGCCTCGCAATTCTATCTAAAAGGAAGAAAAAAATGAAGTTAAAAAAATATAAAATCTATCAAAAATTAGATGGAGGTTCGTTAGAAATTATTCGATGGAAATTGGTAGTTTGAAATTCAACGAAAATTAACCTATTTCCAACGGTCCAAAGTTCATTTAAAATGCGTTGTAATTTTGTTGGAAAATTTTCTATCAAAAAAGTAACAAAACAAAATTTGTGATGAGAGGTTTTCTAACATAAAAAAAATCATCGAAAATTCATCAAAAATTTATCATTTTGTCGAAAAATTCTATCAAGAAAACAGGATTTTTATTATTATTTATTTATTTATGTATTATTATTATTTTAGTGGGAAAAACCACTAATACAGCACTCGCTAAAAACAATAAAGCACCTTGAAGGAAGCAACACAATGCGATCCTCCAAAGAAGGAAGAACAAAGTCAAACTTAGAAATGGCAATTAGTCTTAGTGAAACCCAAACCCGGCATAGACCCACCCTGCTTTAGATGAATTTTGAAAGTTTAAATAGGTTTTAGGAGGGTCCTAAGTTTTAATTTTTAAACCCAGACCCACCCTGATGTGGGAGAGCCCAATAGGCCTAACCCAGCAACTATCAACCCATGTATGATGGGTGAAGCCCGTCCATGATTAAGGCCCAAGCTTGGTGTTGACCTCATTCAACCTCCCAAAATCAATCCACGCTTTTACCCTCGACGGCATTGATTCCACTCAACTAGGGCACAAGTCGAACAGATGAGGTCAACCAGCCCCATAAGAATGTAAATAGTTCATGTTCTGAGTTGGACATCAACCCAGCAAGTCGACTTGCTGCTAAATCCCTTCTCTGCTACATTTAATGCTCTAGCAGGCAACATGCCTTTGTATTAATGATGCATACCGCCCTAGTATGGCCTATCCTACCATGCCAGGCAGGAAGAGCCCTGCCTTTATGTACTATCCTGCTTATGAAAGTTAGAAATGAAGCCACCTGAAATAGTACTCAAATGTGAGAAGACCTAATGCCCCCCACATAAGGACAAAGCCTTTTATGAACGTCAAAGACATCTTAGATATATCAACCATTTGGAGAAAGCTATAAATAACACATCACCAGGCTCTCACAGGTATGTCATTTCTTCACTAAAAGTCCTCACTTTGTTACTCAATTTTTTAGTCAATCAGATAATGACTTAAATATCAAAGTGCCTTAGCCAAGGACACATCAGCTAGCCTAACGTTTGCTAATGATTGCATGACTCAACCAAGCTACATTGGAAGCTCACTCACTCGACCAGGTAGGTCGATTATCAAATACCTAGCCCAAACTAGTAAATAGAGCTTTCACCCTCATCATGCCCCAAACCCGTCCTATTAGAGTATTACATATATTAATTTTATTTATTATGAATATATTTATATGATATATATATATATATATATATGTGTCCACATATATTTGAGAAATGTGCATATTGCATATATGTTTTATATAAAAATAATAATATTGTTATTACAAATAGTTTATGCATTGAATATGCATTTATAAGTAGTATTATTTTGTAATTTATATTTTTTCAAAACAAAAACATGCATATATAAATATTTAAACAATTACTTTTTTGTTAATAATATTATTTTCTCATATTTAGAAAGTAGTGATGATATTATCTTTTCAAAAAAAAATTTTAATTTTTTTAAACATATAAAATTGTTCTAGCAGGTCTAAGGGGACTAACCCATTGAGATTCAAATTTAGAATAGAATAGATCTCGAGTCTTTAAAAATCTAGAAATTATAGAAGTTCAAACCTCTTATCACTAATTTTATACTTCAAAATTTATGTTAGTTTCTCACTCTTGCCTAATTATAAGGCATCACTAATAGCTTGTTTGGTTTTGTTTTTATCTTCATTTTTCATTTTCAGAACTTTTAAAATTAAAAAGTTAGTTAGAAAAAATAAATTGAAAATAAATTTATTTTGAACTGTTTATTGAAAAAGTAATAGAATTTAAAAGGTTCTAAGTTGTGAGAAATAAAAATAATGAAATAGAGAAAGAAGATATATAGATTATTAGAAAATGTATTTTAAGATAAAAATAAATTAAAATTTTAATAAAAATAATGAGAAGTTGTTAATACTTTATTTTTAACTAATTAAAATGGGTGAAAATTAATTTCAAAACAAAAAACAAACAAGCTGTAATATATGTGCTATATTTTCTCACCTTGCCTAATTATAAGGCGTCAAACTCTATTTTGATCTGAAACTTTGCCCAACCTCAGCCCCCAAAACTACCTGTAATCAGGGCTCTGATTAAAATCCCTAAACCCCAAATCTATGAAATTCAAACCTCCACCAAAGAGGAAGAAAGTCGATGATGCACCTCCTTCCAGGTAATTAGTGTCCTCGTTCGATTACCATTTACTTGCTTGTTAATACGGATCAAAAAAGAAGATAATTCAAAGAGATGTGGGATGTTGGAATAATCCAAAATGCTATCCCAACTGAGCTTTATTGCAATTATTCTCTTATTCAGCTCGTGAAGGACTGTATTCTGGGGTGTTCATTTGATTTATGAAAAATGGCTTTGGTATAGTTAGTGGAAGGACGAAAGCATGATGCCTAATTGCCCGTAGATATATTGCAAAAGACTCTTTGCATTTTTTCTTTGATTTGTTTGATTGTTTTGTCTTTGATTTCATTTGTATGATTTTTCAGTTCTCTGGGCAGCTTTCTGGGATCTCTGTAGTGTGCAAGTTTTGCTTTTGAATGTCGGATAATTCTTGATTCCATGATTTATATAGTTTTGGCCCTTGCTCATGAGTGTCTAGATGAACACCAAGTGCAAGTTTTCCTTTGAAACGTGGGATAATTCTTGATTCCATGATTATATAGTTACCGCAATTCTTGATTCCATGATTATATAGTCACTGCCCCTGTTCGTGAGTTTACAAGCACACTGAAAATAGAGGTCTCTTAACTTCTCTTCTCTAGTCTTATGCCAGGTTTGAAGAGTTATATTGCTCTATTGTAATGGTAAGAACCACATGATCCCAGAAAATGAAAAAAAGGGGGCTATTATTTTGTTTGATTGTATTTTTTTCTTTCTAATGAGACACTTAACCGGACTGTGTGTGTTCTGTCAGCTCTTCTCTTTGTACTTCTGTTGTCTCACAGTCCGAACAGAAAGACGTGGTTATGGCACTTATCAATAAACCAACGGTATGTACTGTTGATTTTCGATAGGTATGCAGCATTTTGTTCATATTTAATTTTATATCGAGTCTCCACTTTGTATCTTTCACATGATAAATGGTTCAGGTTCACGAGACTCAAACTAGCAGTGTCAATTTAAGGATTCAACAGGCAAGGAATGCTGCAGTAGCCCAGGCTCAACAAGACGGTTGCACAGGCAATTTTAGAATATTTGACTCACCATATGGGAATTATCTTGTCCCTGTGATTCCAACTCGTTCAGAACTTGGTGGATAACTCAGGTAGTTTTGTTTGTTTAAGACTCCTTAGCATGACATGATAAGCAAGCAGCTCCTCCAATGATATTATCTTACACTTTTTTAAGATAGTATATATGTATAACACAACAGTTGACATCTATGTTGCTATATGACAGCAAGAGGGATCTGTTTCGAACTAAAATATTTCCTTCATTGACTTGAGTAATAATTCACTTAAAACTATAGGCTATAGCAATTGGAAATAGGTGTGCTGGCAAAAAAATTATGCTTTTGAAAAGTATTAGCTTTTAGATAAAGCATTAGAAGTGTTGGAATGGAAAATTCTGTAGCTGTTTGCAAAAGATTTCCAGAAGTATGAATAAGTTAGAGAAGGCATTTGTTAATTAGATAGTAAATAGATGCAATGAGCTCCTTCTTCGTCGGTCTTCTTTTTACTTCTAATGCACAAATTGTGAAAGAAAATTATCAAGTGTATCTATGTTCTCTAGGCATATTAGTATTCTATTCATTTAATCATTTGCCAATTTAATTTTATTTAGGTTTACATGAAGAAGATAGCAGTAAATATAATTTTATGTATATTTTAGTAATTAATAGCATTATTTGCAACTATTTTGAAATCTTCATACACCTTTTATTCTCATTTAAACCAATTGTTAATTTGTAAAAAAATATGGAGGCAGTTGATATGTAAGAATAGATTTAGGTTAAAATGATGAATTTAAGAATAAAAGGAAAATGAAAAAAAGGGGTATGAACATTATATGTTATACATGAATCAGGATGCAATTAAATCAAGATTCACTAAGTCATATGCTTGGTAGGTAGTAACGAATGTTAAGATAAAACAAAATCAAGTTTAAAAAAAAAATTAAAATGTCATTCATATGAGGAATATTATTTTAAAATCTTAATGCAAATATAATATACTTGGTTTAGATGCATCATTCTATCTATCTATCTATCTATCTATAGTTACATAATAAGTATTTATTATAATTACAATTCATATCATATACTGATGTTTATAAATTTAGCACTAAACTTGTATAGTTGCAATATATATACCATATGTACTTATTCATAATGCCCAATAGGTATTAACATTTATTAATATAATAGAGAGGAGTCATTATTGATTAATAACTATTTAGTACACATCTAAATGCATAAATATCAAAAGAAATATAGATTAATTAAATTAATATTTAAAATACTATAAATAACTTATTAAAATCTATATTTTACTATGTTATATTGATATTCGTTATATATAAAAGGAAATATGTAATGTATTTCCAGACATGTACATGTCGATATGTTATATTTTACACGCTAATATACAAGTATACGTGAATACATACTGTGATCTAGATAGTGTAATTTTATGTAATTCGTATATATATATATATATGCAAAATTATCTTATATTAAATCATATATGTGTATATGTATGTGTATGTGTATGGGAATATATATTAATATATATTATACAAATTAAATGCAAATATTAGTAAGGTCACAAATAAAATAAAATGAAATATAACATAAAAATTTTGATCACATACATATATGTATGTTATATACAATTTTGTGTATATTTAATGTATTTTTTAATAAT
Source organism: Jacaranda copaia (assembly GCA_014898725.1). Lineage (NCBI taxonomy): Eukaryota > Viridiplantae > Streptophyta > Magnoliopsida > Lamiales > Bignoniaceae > Jacaranda > Jacaranda copaia. The sequence continues at coordinate 1,919,015 of JACGDI010003094.1, forward strand.
AATAATAATAATAATAATAATATTGCGTGTAAATATAAACTTAGAATAAGGAATTTTTAGTAAATCTTATTTTAATAATATGGAAAGAAACTTTGATAACTTATTTTATTGCGAATAGGCAAGTCATTAGACACGGGTGAAATGGCTAATTCTTCCTTTTGAGAACTGAGAATTGGGATTATCTAGGGAATGGAGATTCCTTATGGTTAATTATATTAAAAGCGTAAGATTTGCATTGAATTTATTTCTTGATCCATTCCCACATTCACCCCTAAGTTTCTTGTATTAGTATTAAGGGTGGAAAATGAGCGGATGGTTGATTTGGTTTGGACTCAAGTAGTTTGAGTTTAATAAATTTGGTTTGGGTATAAGTAGTTTGTGGTTATTGAATATGTGGGATGAAAATGGATTGATTTATAAAAAAGAAAAAAAGAAAGAAAAACTTTTTTTTAAACTTGTTTTCACTTATTTGAAAATATTAATTCAAAAGATACTAGTAATATCAATATATTTTACATCTTATTCTATATATAATTTTATAATATAATAAAATAATTTATTAAATTATATATTTATTTCATTAATTCATTTCATAATTAATATGTAATTTTATTAAAAACTAATTACAAGTTAGTACTTATTTTGTAATAAACTTGTAATTTCCAAAGAAAGTATATACTTGTTGTCAATAAGTGTATATCAAATTTAATCAGAATTCTATTAGTTTTCATTTTTCAAGAAATAAACATGAATTGCATGTTAATTTTCCTATTCGCATAACATATTAGCTAAGCCAAAAATTTTTTTTTTTTTTTTGAATTAATAGACATTATATTTTTTTAGTATAATTTCAAGATATTGTTCATGCGCCAACATTTTTATCTTGAAAGAATCTGAGGTAATTGTTAATAAGTCCAAAATGTTTGCTTCAACTTTATAATTTAAAAGAAAGATACTTGATAAAAACAAAATGGAAATAATTATTAATTTGAAATTAGCTTTTTAAATTTATTAAATATTTTAGTTAATTGTTTCGAATAAGCTCATATTTAGGGGTGTAAACGGATATTAAACGGATCGGATATGTTGTTTTTATATTCGTATCCGTTTAATTTTTTGAATATTTGGATACGAATACGGATTTGATGGATATTAAAAAATGATATATGAATTCGTATCTGTCAAATATCGATCAAATTTAAATATATTCATATTCGATTATAATTATTCAGATTTATTCACATTTTATTAAATGTATCCATATTCAAATTATTTTTTTATATTCATATTCAATGATAATTATTTAAATAATTATTTATAAATATCCAAATACGTAAATCTGTAAATTTATAACAAATACATATTTTAATTAATAGAATGAACTATATAATTTCATTAAAAAGAAAATAATCAAATAAATAACATAATTTTTAATCAATAATTGACTTTATAATTGATTATCAAAACTTATTATTCATAATAATAATGACATTTAAGTATATTAATTATAAAGTCAACCAACAATAATTGGGTTGATTAACTTTATTCTTCAATTTTTTTTCTCTATATTACAATAATTTTTAAATTTTTTTTTTCAATTCTTCAATTATAATTTATATATATATGGATTATGAGATTTTTATTAAAAAATATAAATAATATATTATTTAATTAATATGTATTTAGAGCGGATACTAAATGGATCGGATATGCATTTATCATATCTGTATCCATTTATAATTGGATATCTACTAATCGAATACGAATAATATCCGTTTCAAACGGATGCGAATAAATTTTATATAAACGAATACGAATACAAACGATAAACGAATTTTTAAATATCCATTAACAGCCCTACTAATATTGACTTCAACTTTGAAAAATTCACATAAACTTAGTCTACTTGACCCAATTTCAAAATTTTAAGGTCCAATCTAACACAAAATTTTGCATCAATGGGTTCTAATCCACTTTACCACTATTCATTATATTATTTTTATTAATCTATCCATAATCTTCATAAATGATTTCATTTAATAATTATTGTTTATGGTTGATTGTAGCTTATGTGCAGTAGTTTAAGTAATGATATAATAACAATATCAGTAAGAATAGTAACACTGATGATGAGAAAACTTTGGTCTTATATCTCTATGATCCATTCCATTTTTTTATTTCTTCCGACTTCTTTTAGGATGAATTTATTGAGGCAACAATTGCCCCATCTAATTAGAAAATTAGAAGTTTTACTAATGATCTCTAATGATAATATGATGAGGGATATTTCTTTATTATGCGTAATGATAATCTGCTTTGACGACTACTTTTTTGTTTGTTCTCTTTCTTCGATGTTTGAGCTTGTTTTTGGTTTTTGGAATTTAAAATTTTAATATCTGGTCGATGGAATTTCTGTTCAAATGAAGTGAAGATATCTAATTGATGTTCAGATCCATTGTAAGGCATGAAGGCCCAATTGCTTTCAGTTATTGTTCCGTCGTTTAAAAGAGCACTTCGAAGAGTGAAGGAAGGGATCCAACTTATAAACTATTTCAAGACATTCGACTCCAATTGTGAAGGATAAATTAGGTATCATTAAAGTCCCACAGTCAAAGAATTTAGAAAGAAAATATGATTGTAGTCTCCACAGTTAGTGCCAAATGATATCATCAAAATAGATCTCAGGGGGCTTCCTTAGAAATTGTAGGAGGCATAATGCAATAGGCCAGGCCCCTCATTCGAGAGCACAGCTGTTCAAAAATTTTGCTCCGAGCATTGAAAATGATTAGATGCCTTAATTGTAGTGTTAAGAGTTTGGGGCAACGTCCTTAGAATTTATTAGGGCTATCCATGGATCGAATTTTAATTCAATTCAATCTGAATTCGATTCAAGTTTTAGAATTTTTATTCAATTAAAATATTTGATGGACTATATCCAATTATAAATATTCATAATCTAAAATAAGTGAATTGAATATAAAATTAAGCATTTCGATCCGTTAAAGATCTAAATCTAAACTTTAATAATTTTTTATAAAATGAATACTCTTATATATAATATTAATAAAGATTTTAAAATAAAATCTATATATTATATTGACCTAATATCTATATTAACATCTATATTATGCTATTAATATTGAGTTTTTAGCCTCAAAAATAAGATAAATATTGATAAAATATCAAATATAATAATATATAATAGTTCATCTAAGCATTAATATAATGTGAAGGGGTTTAGTATTCAAATATTTAACTTTTGGACTAAAATATAATAAAAAAATTGTTAAATATTTAAATATGACGTAAATTTACTCTATAAATATAATATTTTTATACAATTCAAAAAGAAAAAAGAATATTAAATTGGGTTAGATTTTAAATATTCATCGAATTCGAATATGATACTAACTAACAAAGATCCTATAGGATATTGAGTCGAATTTAAATATTAATTTTTATAATCAAATTTAAATTCAAATATAATTAATTCGATTCAAATTTGACCTGTTAACATCCCTACCTATGGCTTTTCTACATCATCATTCTTAGTTGTAGCCTAGAGCATATGCGCAAACAATCTGATTTCTAGTTGTGAAATGGGTTAGCCCAAAACTGGACATGATATGCACCAATACATAGTTCACTACCTTGGAGGAATCATAGGGTCTAAGGTGGTGCGCGCCAAATAAATAAGACCAATTAGGCCCAATCGACAAAATCCTACTACTGTAAATACGCTCATATTAGATATTTTGAGGTAAGTAATTTTTATTATTTAAGTACTATCTCTACATATTATTCTTCCTCACGAATATTTTACCAATTTAAGTATTAAAAGATTTTCATTAAAAATTTAATAACTTTAATTGTTTATTGTTTATATTAAGATTGAATTGTTAGTTCACATTCAAAGACGTCTGAAATCTAATTAAAAGTAAAGACGTCTCCGCACTCCCACTAAAGGCCATGGGGATTGAGATAAGGTTGTCAATGGGTCGAATTCAGATCAGATCATACTAAATCTATGTTCGAATTTGAAAGTAATATACTAGATCCAAATCCGATCTAAGATTCATCGAATTTGTAGTTGGTATAACCATATTCGAATTCCAATAAAAGTCGGATATCCATTGAATATCCAAAAAAACTCAAATCCGAATATTTCAAAAATCATCATATATTTATTATTTTTCTAAAAATTTAGTAGAGTCTAAATTCAAGACGTTCATCCTTAAAAAAAAAAATACACAACAAATTAATGAATAAATTTTTAAGTCTATTGATCACTTAAAAGCAACAATAGAATTTAATTCAATCACATTTATTTATCAAATCATTACATTTTAGGTTCAATTACTAATAATAATACTTATTTGATATTATAAATATATAGTTATACATGATTCTTAATCAATTAATTATAAACTCAAAGTTTTATAAAAAAAAAAAAAAAACTCATTCTAATCAAATCAAGATTTATATTGCATTCTTGTTATATTATGGCATTCGATTCTTACTCATTATTCTTCCCACATAATTTTTTGTTATAAAAATTAAAAAATAAGTAATATAATTATGATGTAAATAAGCTTGAAATCTAATAATTTATATGAAAAATACATGATTTCATATATTCTACAAGAGTTCGTTACTTCTTTCATCCAAATATATACTTTGGCATTACTATAGGACTATGTGTATATATATATATGTATAATACTATATATGTATAATATTAAATATATTCAAATTCGGATTATTAATGGATCGGATCGAGTCATATTCATATTCGCTTCATTTATTTCAAATTTCGAACTTTTTTAATCGAATCACATCCATCAAATTTTTTATTAATTAAAGATTCTAAATAATTGGATTGAATTCAAATCGAATTCGGATTAAAATTCGCTCCATTGATAGCCCTCGATTAAGGGGTCCGAGTTGCAGTTATTGCATCACGATCTGAATTGACTTCATGTAACGATGAGCTTGAAAGAGATCCATATCTAATTTCTTTTTGTGGCCTGTCCAATTCTTGAGCAACTTGGGAATGCCGCCAGTGTTTATTTGTGCACAACCTCGACAGAGAAATTTGGGTTGTGATTGTTTGTGAATGTTTGTCTCATGTGGTGTGTTTTAAAGGTTTTGGGGTTGTTTTTGTGTTTTTAAGATATGATAATGAGATATGAGGTTGTGAATGATTATGAAATAAAATGTAATAATTATAGTGATATAATATATTGATGTGATTTGAAGTTGTGAATAGTTATGAAATTGTTTTTAAAATATGTTTGAAAAATTTATTTAAGATAATGAAATTATTATATGACATTTATTTTTTTGGGTTCGCTTGAGATTTAAAATAAATTAATAATTTATAATTAATTTTTAATTTTAGTAAATCAATATTTTCGTTTAACTCTTACCAAAACATAATGTATAGATAATTTTTTTTATTTTTTTTATTTGTTTGGTAGTAATAATATATTAAAAAATTAGTCTAATTATTTATAATTTTTGTTTTTTATTAATTCATTATGTAATTAGGAAAAACTACCTAACAACAATTTTATCGTTTTGTGTATTTTTCATTATGCATGTTTTTATTTGGAAATTATGATTGATAAATTAAAAAAATTTGAAAAAAAATTATACTATTATGTCAAGTCCAAATATTTTATCCAAATATTTGAAAAAGTGTATCCGTAAACTTTTTTAAAAGCAAAAAAAATTCAAAATTATATTATAAAATTTAATATTATATTTACAATTTGGCTTTTAAAATATAATTAACTAATTATATTTTTGAGAAATTCAAATTAAAGCACGAAATGAAAAGTTTGTAAATATGTTTTTTAAGTATAAACAAAAACTAAAATCTTATTTAGAAGATTTAATTTTTCAGACAGAGGGAGAGAGAATTTCAAACTTGATGAACATGGAAGGGGAGAGAGAATATAGTGTGGTGATCTCACTTTTAAAAAAGTGAAACATGAGGAATAGTGATAATTCAAGGGAAATTGGGATTTTGTTTATCAACCAAGCACACTTCCTCCATTCTTCCGATCTCATAAACCAAAAATTTGGAATTTGATTGACAAGCAAGTACAACCTTGAGTTTCGGATTTGTAGAGTAGTTATTCTTCTTTTCTGGAGCATAAGAAATTGCTAATGAAGCAGCAATAATCTTGCAGTGGAGTACACATTAAATTGACGAACAAATTAGGTTTTATCTCTCTATAAAAATGGAAAAGAGCTAAAAAAAATTCCTTATAGAAAAAAAAAAAACTACAGTGCCCCTCTTATATTTTTTAAAAAGTAACAAATTACCTCCCTCCATCCTGCCGTGCAAATCACGTGTGACAGAGTGCAATTGGTTCTAGATTTTTGCTATTCAAATGTCAATTTTTCCCCTAAATGTTAACTGTTTGATTCATTAAGAAAAATTAATAATTCAAATTACTTTTACCTATAAAAAATATAAAATATATTTATATATACATAATATATAGATAAATATATAATTATATATAATTAAATATA
>JACGDI010003094.1:1925660-1952690 GCA_014898725.1 Jacaranda copaia
TATATATTATGTATAAATATATACATAAATATATTTATGTATTTATATATTTATGTTTATTATATTATGTATTTTGTATTTATATTTGTGAATAGATATAAATAAATAAAGAACAAATTAGAAAGATGGATAGATAAAAAATTAAAAATAGTTTTTAAATTTAAAAATAAAAAAATTGGTATAAATTAAAGGAGACGAAAAGAGATATATAAAAATATATTTAAAATGAATAAATAAATAAAATTAAAAATACATGAAGGAATTAGGGGTGGTATAGTTTTTATACATTGAAATTATGGCTAAACTACAGCAAGTCATGAAGGGAAGGCGAAGTGCCTATTTTTTAAAATAACAAGGAGGTTCGTTGCCTTTATTTTTTTCATAAGGGGATTTTTTACTCTTCCATTTTTAGAGGGAGGTCAAATGCAATTTCCCCTTAAATTAACTCCTGATTTAGCATCCAATATTTGTGTTTTTGCATATTTTCATCAGATTTAGAAGCTACACCTAATTGGCTGTGCCGCAGTGGGTCGTCTCGTCGCGTGAATTCTTGAATGGATTCCCCACAACACTCTCGGTCCAATTAAGACTGAATCCGTATGCGTATGCGCACGGTGAAAAATATTCATTTTCAATTTAATGGTTGGTACTTGGCAGTGAATCTAACGTTCTACAATATAGTTCATTAGCAAGAGACGGCTGCAATGAATAGCAAGCAATTTAAGATACAAGGCTCTTTTCTGCCTTGACTAATTTGATGATATCAGTGACATTGATATTAGGATACAATGACGGATCTACAAGGGGAGGGGAGGCCATTGCCCTTCCCCACCCCCACCCCCACCATTTAATATATAATTTTTTTATTTTTGTAATATATTTATATATTTTAAAAATCTAGTAATAATTTGGCCCCAATACTTATATATACTAGCAATTTTGGCACATTAGATGCATGCGCTAAAATTTTATAGCATAAAATAAATAAAAGTACTTATTTTCTATATGAGAATAATATTTTAATAAATTTATACAAATTTTTACATAAATAATAATGATAAAAATATAATAAAATCATAATTGTGGATTATAAAATGGTGGACTATAGATAGCAGTTGTTACATAAATTGTAGTTGTGAGGATTTCAAAATGAAAAAGAAAAACGAGTGAGGATACTTTAGGCACATCACTCAAAAACACACAAAAAAGGGATATATGTTTTATTAATAGTATAGATATATATATTAATTTTTGTGATAATTTCAAGTTTGCTTATATTGAAAATTTTAGTAAAAATTTCTATTAGTTCTTTATTTATTTTAGTTTTGGAAAGTCCAAGACAAGCTCTTAGGCTCACATTTATAATAAATGATTTACAATTAGGTTAGGTCCATTAGAACATTTTGAGTTAATTTATTTGAAAAATATGCTCAAAAGAAAAGATGGAAAATGAGTTTTTAGTTGATTATATCAAGAAAGACATTGCTAAAAATTTTAATATTAATTCGATCATTAATAAATTTTATAGCATAAAAAAGGTGTCGTGTTCAACTTTGATAACGACGCACATTTGAAATTTGTAAATTATAATATTCGCATTTAAATTTTACGTTTTATAATTTTTAGCCCTCATAGTGTAATTATGGATCCATCTCTGTGGGATAACCCAAAAGCAGCAAATTAATTCAGCTGTCGAGCAAATGATTGATGGCAATTGTATACAATATTGCGCACTAGGCTTGTGAATGTGCTTCAAATTTGCGAAACTAGAATACATAGTTGGTACTGCTTTAAAAACTCATGCTATCATGATGGAATTGAAACAGAGTTCACAGTTGAACTAAAGTATTCTTTCAGAGGACTTCAATTAATTCGTGGATCCAAACATTGTATTTCTGTCAGTCACATGCTCCATCCTAGATATGAATGAAGCAATAATATATGGGGACCCTATTTTTCCTCCTATGCCAAGCCTTTCTTCTCTTTTGCTGATTCGGGTGCGGACACATGCCCATCTGCTATCTTTCTCCATTTCATTTTGCTTAATTATTCATGGCTATGATTCTTCCTATGAAAAATGTGATTGCGACTCTCGCCCATTGTCACATGCTAATTTTTGTGTGCCCTTTCATTGTAATTTTTAGTGATTAATTAGCTTGCATCAACATTTATTATTATTTATTGGAACTAGAAAAGTTTTTTCTACAAATAATTGTTTTTCATAAGAAATTGTCTTCCATCTGTCACATGCCAATTTTTGAGTACCCATTCATTGTAGTGATTAATTCGTTTATGATACTCACAACAATATTATTTTTATTAGTAAATACAAAGGTTTCTATAATTTTATTTTATTTTATTTTTAATTAGGAAGACTCATTCTTCATTTACACTCTTAACTTTTAAGCACCTATCTGTTCATGTAATCATAAATTAGTTTATCATAATTACAATATTATTCTAATCTATAGCCCTCATATTATTTATACCATGTATAATTTTATGATTATTTTGCGTTACCTAATCAGAATTTTCAATGAGCAGATTTTGTTAATAAAAGAAAATTTGACTTTGATGACTGTAAAATTGGTCACAAATCCACAAAAAATACAATCACTAATGTCGTTAGTGACCAACTTTGTGACAAATTAATGAGCGATGGCAATGGTCACTAAAAATTGGCTAACTTTGTGACAAATTAATGAGCGATGGCAATGGTCACTAAAAGTTGGCTATGTGAGCAACTACTCAAGTTGTGAAAGAATTGTGACCATAAATACGGTCACTAATTTGTGACCACTGTTTGAGGTCACAAAATTTTAGCCTAGCAGTCACTAATCTATAACAAATTTGTGAACACATTGTGACCTCCACTTTAGTCACAAATTTTCAGAAATAATGTCTTCAATTAGTGACCGCCAAATGAGGTCGCAAAATTTTAGTTTGATGGTCATTAATTAGTCACAAATTTGTGACCTCCACTTTATTCACAAATTTTTAGAAATATATCTTCAATTAGTGACTGCTTAAGTGGTTATTAATCAGTCACTTATTTATTAAAATATTTTTTGGTTTTTAACGTTGAATCCAATATATTTATCTAACTTGTTCTTTGTTATTATTAATAACAATCTAAAATCACACCATCTAAACACAATTCACATTCCAAATAACACAAACATAACCCAAATTCAATAATATTATATCCAAATTCATAAACTAAGCAAAGATTTTAAAACATAAATAAGTTCATGAAATCTAAGCATGTCAAATTAATTTAAAGAGAGTTATTTGTCTTTCCCACCATCCCCCTTTTTACTGCGAGACGAAGAAGCACTTTGAATTGTGTTTAGTTTTTCCATCATTACTCCTAAAGTTCTTGTCAAAGCCTCCTCACTCGCCTTTGATTCTTTGAGTAGCCTCTTTGCCTCATCTCTCACCTTCATAGCCTTTGCCATATTGGTTGTTTCTCATGCTATTGTTTATTTTCTTTACTTAGCCAATTCTTGATCAATTGTTTTTGCAATTACATCTTGTGGTTGCTTTTGTCTCACATAAGATAGTAAAGATGTCATCAATAGTGACTCCGACGAAGTTCCAGCATCAATATGCTCACAACAGTGGCAAGTGTTCCCAAAACCATATACACTCTACCCTTTAATGGACCACCACTAATCTCAAGCCATTTTTTGGCGTTAAATAAACTTTCAAAAGTAGGATTGCTGCCATATTGACTAAAATATTTTTGATAATATTCATCCTATTTAAATATCTAAATATTTAAAAAATAATTAGTTCAAATAGAGAAAAAAGCTTAACATTATTAAAACTAAAATTACTTATCTACGTAATGAAAACACTTTGTAAATCTATGCAAATGGAACCATTTTGTTAACAGAGGAAGATAGAGCTACATTTAAATATGTACCTAATTCCCAGTACCAAATAAGGATAATGGATAAGTTCCTAACAAAAAAATTATCTCCGAAAACATAAAAATGAGTGTAAGTAAGTTTTCATATACATATTCCTCTACTTCAAACAGAAAGAAAAACATCGAAACATTAGACAAACCTCATCATATACGTGTGTAGTTTTCAGTAGAAGATAAACATGTATGTGACAAAATATAATTAAACATACCATAAATAGGTGCTTACATGTTTACTCAACATATCTCGACAAATCTCAAGTTGCCCAAAATTAACCCTTAAATATATAAGTCCACTCATCAAATAGCAACCATGCTTCAGCAATTGAAGATATTATTAACTATAACTCCATCTACATATATGTCTTTCCAAAGCTTTACTTATATTCTTCCTTTTATTGTTTTTGAAATAGGTTCTTTTTTAGAAAGGGTAAATTATGGATTACTTCTATTTGATTGGCTATATATCTCCTGTCTTTATTGTTCTCAAAGTTAAGATTTAGGTAATATATCTATTTCCTTTATTATTCTCAAAGTTTAGATTTTTCTATCTATCTGAAAAGCCAACCAAATCAACATTGTTAGGGTAACACATAAGCCTTGTCATCTAAAAGGAAAAAAAAAATTGCTAATAGACAAATAGCAACTTCAACAATGCAAATTTCATAGAAAGCCAAATATCATTTGGTTACCTCATTGTCATGTAAAATATCTCATTAGAGCATCTTGCTCCACTATATATAAATAAGAATAGAAAGCCACCAGAGGAATAGTTCACTAGTAAATAAATTCAAACAGCTATCAGCAAATGAAAATGGAGCTATGTGGACAAATTGTGACATGAAGGGCATGTTATTCATTAAATAGAAAGTAACATGACATACATCAAAACAAGACAGCAACAAAAAAAATTGAAAGAGAAACATGAAATAGAAATGCTTCAAATTGTCACTTTTCTTGATACATTAAATCCTAACATGATTTGTGTTGATTCTACATAATGAGTAAACAAATAAATCATAGCTTAATGTTATCCATGACAAATAAATCTACAAAAAAGTTCAAGACTACAATTATAAATTCCGTAAAATATTTTAGGATACTTACTTTGAAATTGTTGACTAATTTGAATGCATGGATGATATTCTTGTACTTACTTAGACTGTCTTAAATTTATTGTCAACGTATTCTCCTTTACCTTATGCTTTCCAATGAGTCCTTTCATGAAGCTCGATTTCACTAACTGGTCTACTATGTTGTGCCTATATTAAACTGGTTAAAATTAAAAGTTGTATTAGATAAATTAAAATTACAATAAAGTAATTAAAGAACTAATCTCCAACTTCTTTGCATGCTCAGCAAAAGAAATAGAGTTGCCGATGTACTTTGTTATTAACCCATCTTTTTCTGTCAATCTATTTTGCCTTACTTTTTTGCACCTTTCCTAATAGTTTGGTGGATTCATATGCCCAGTGCAAATTGCTTCACAATCACTTGTCAGCATGTTTTAGGGTACAGTGTTTTGAATATCTCTCGGGTTATCAACTTCAACTTCTTTTACTACCTTCTTCTTATAACGTTAGATGATATTCTTGAAATTTCTCTTGTGGGTTTGCTCCCATGAGTGCCTAATACTGGCTTCACGTTCAAGCGGCCACATGAAGTGTTCCTACACCAAATTCATAAAGAAAAAAATAAATCGATATTAGAAAGATTAATTACATTATTCAATATTATTATTATGCAAAACATAATATACTTAAATAAAAGTAATTTATTCTAAATTTTTCATAAAGAAATATTGCCAATCTCGAGGAACTTGCTCCCAAGTTGGCCAAGGATCCATGTATTTTCTCAAGATCCCCATGATTTTGCGAGAATAGTCCTTGGTATAGAGCTGACAAATAATAGAAGGTGGATAAAATAAATATTACCAAATAAGTATTTTTTAGGTCCCTCATAATGCTAAATTATGTATTAATATAAAAAGATGAAGAACATACTCATCATGATCCGGCCATATAAAAGTGTGGCTATCACGATTATTAGGTGCATGATTCGCTTGTGTTGCACCCCTCGTCCTTCCATGAGATGAATTTTAGTCTTCACTTGATTGCCTCTCATGCTCTACCTCATTATTTATAGTTAATAAATGCTCCTCATATTCTAGAAGAGGAACAATATCCTTTGCCTCAATTGATGAAGTAGGTAGTTCCGTATGAGAAACCTCATCATCTGTATCAAACTGTGCTCGGCCTCATCTATCTCCACCTCTCCCACTAAAACCTCTACCTCTAGTCATCATCCTGCACAATTAAACAATAACATGAACCAACAAGTTAAATAATGAGATATAATGCAAAATAAAATGAGCAGAAAAAAATGATAATGATATATAATGCAATCAAATAAACAAATAATACTGCATTTATTCATCAAAAGTTACGTTATTCAATAATGATACCAATTTACCTCATCCCCACAGTTGGCTGAATCAAAATTTTCAGATGTCACTTTCTCTTCACCATATTCTCCTTTAGTCTCCTCATGTTCTTCATCTTCATCTGTTCCATTTCTTATTGATGGGATTGAATTATGCCAGATTTCATCCGAAGGTATTTATATTAGATTTGCATTATTATCAACTAAGATACTTGACTTGTCAAGATTAACATTAATCTTAACTTCAAGTAAGGTAGCCGCATCATCTTCTTGATATGGTGCCTCAACACACAATTCAATTGCTTGATTTTGTATTAAAACAATGAGGATATTTATTCTACTTCTTGCCTTTATTTTGCTTACTGCATGCCAATCTTGTCTCTCCCTATTTGTAGATGGAAAACTTGTGTAATGCATTTGTTGTGATTGTTAAGGCAATATAAAAGGATCATTTGTGTTAAACTTCCTTTGATGATTGATTTCAATAAGTCCAAATCATGAATGCACTTTAATCCATCTTTAGACAAGTTATACCAATGAAGTTTGAACAAAACAACTTTGTTTCCTTATCCAAAGTGTTCTTGCTATAACACCTCTTCGAACCTGCCATAATAATCAACTTTATCATCACTACAGGTGTTTCCCCACATACAAACACCACTATTCATAATTGCTTTATGTTGCCCATAGTTGATTGTGTGGAACTTGAATCCATTCACAAAAAAACTATTATATGTTTTAACCTATCGACTAAGGCCTTATGCTAATTATCTAATGTACTCTTCAACAACATGGGAGTTGTCCATCACCTGCTCAAGAGTTTTACAATTATTCTTTATTGTTATAATAAATGATATTAAACTTAAGATGACCAATACTTGCATAATATTGAAGCCATTATGGAAATTTGGTATCCTGCAATCTCTCTAATCCCATGTCCATTATATATAGATATTATCTAGACATCTCTTAATCAAATATGCTACAAGCACCCTAGGAAATTCACAAAATTAATAACTTTTAAGATTTTTATTATTTTCATGAATTTTATAGATAGAACTTACTTTGCCAAAGTAATGACCTCTGAATAATTTAATAGCACATTATGTGCTGCCATATATTCATTATCATATATAAACAGTCCAACTTTTTTTCTACTCCCAAAAGGTCTTCCTGGATGACAAAAGGTTGAAAGAAGCCCACTTAAATCCACCTCTCCGCCATCATGATTCCTTGGTATCTAATTTAGCCTTGTTTGTATATTGGGATCAAAATACAATGAGCAGAATGTTGCAACTTCCTCAAGAATGTAAGCTTCTATAAGAGAAGCTTCAACATGGGCTAGATTTTTGACCTTCTATGTTAAACAGCACAAAATATACACCATACTGCATTGCCAAATATCAGAGTTCAACAATAAGATAATTTTTGTGTGAATTAAATGACTTTTGAAAATATATAGAGATGACACCTTTTAAACGTATACATCCATCAATATTGTATAGGCCCACCAGCCTTAGCTTTATAAATCAAGTAGATTAGAAGATGCTCCATCACATCAAAGAATGTTTGTGGGAATTTTTTTTAAGTTTACAAAGAATCTCAATAATATTTTTCTCGAGTTGTTCCATATGTTGCACATGCAAAACAATTAAGCATATATCCCTGAAGAAAATAGCTAACTCTAATATTGCTTTCTACGATTTAGGTAAAAGGTCACAAAAAATATTAGAATCAACCTCTGCATAAACACATGAAAATCTTGACTTTTCATTGTATAAAACTTTGACTCCCTTTCATCTACACATCGGGCCATATTTGAAGTATAGCCATCAGGAAGTTTTAAGCCCTTAGCTTATTTGCAAACTTCTTTTATTTGTTTAGCGCTTAATGTATAAGTTGCTTTGGGCTTCCAAAGCTTTCCTCTATTGTTATAAAATATATAGAATTCAACTCGATTACAATAAAGTTCTAAGTCCCTTCATGCATTTTCATTATCCTTTGACTTCCCCTTCACATCTAAAACTGTATTGAAGACATTTTCAATTACATTTCTTTCTATATGCATCACATCCAAATTATGGCAAATAAGATTCATGCAGCAATAAGGCAACTCCCAGAATTTTCTTTTCCTAACCCAATTATGTATATAATGCCAAATCCAAGCAAAGGATTAACATTGCCATCCTTATCATATGTTTGGGGGGAAGTTAAGACACGCGTCTCATGATTTCTTCACCCAAAAATGTGGAAGTGGAGGGCCTTTTTCACACTTATCGCTCATATCAATTTGTCCTCAATATGTGTGATGACAAGGCAAAAATTACCTGTAACAATCAAACCATGATTGCTTCCATCCATTCTATAGACAAAAAGATTTTGTATGCTCCATGCAATATGGATATGATAGCTTTCCATGAGTACTTCAACAAGAAACCATACCATAAGCAGCAAAATCATTAATTTTTCACAATGTAGTTGCTTTCATCAAAAAAAATTTGTTGTCTAAATGTATAAGTTTTAACCCCTTCATGCCATAACTATTTGAATTCATCAATTAGAAGATGCAAGAACACATCTAGGCTTTTTCCTAGGAGAATTAGGGCTTAGTATAACCATACTCAGGAACATATATGGTTCATCCATACACATGCCTAGAGGAGGATTGTACATAGTTAACATTACTAGCCAACAAGAATATGGAGCAATATTATTGTTGAAGGGGGTGAAACTATCCATGCATAATTCTAGACAAACATTCCAATGCTTCACCATGTATAGGTTGTGCCATGCTATTATCTTCACACTGATTTTGTCCAGTGCTATATCATTTCCTTAGTTGTTTTCTTTAACATATAAAGCCGTTTGAGTTTAGAAATTATAAATAGATAGTGTAATACCTCATCATGCACATTTCTTTTAGATGCTAAAGTACTTGGCTCATATCTAGCATGACCACAAATCATGCATCTTGTCTTTTCTATATTCTCTTTGTAGTTTAACACACAATTGTTAACTCAAACATCAATTCTCTCATAACCTAGACCAAGCCCTACTACTATCTTCTTTGCATTATACAAGTTACTTGGGAAAATCTCTTCTTCTAGCATCATACTTGTCATTGTTAACATGATACGATCGACACATGATCATGATAAGTTAAAATCATAGTTAATATTTAACAATTGAGAAACTGCCAAGAGTCTAGTATGCTCCTTACAACCATGCCATAAAGGTTCTTTAGCATCTTTTAATAAATCAAAGAATTTTTGGGCCTTTGAATTTGGTGGTTGTTAAGTGTTCATTGGGCGCCCATCTTTATCAAATTCCTAATCAAAGTTACATCCTACAGCATCTATTACCATATTCTTCATCCCAATATTTTCATTATTTTCAAGCCCAAAATGTTTCCCAACAAAACCTCGAATCCAAGGTTCCACATGTGTATCCCATGTAGTGTAACCATGCTCAAATCCATACTTTTTAAAATGATTATGTACAATATCACTTTTGTCAACCCTCATATCACGACACTTTGAACAAGGATATCTTATACAACCATAGTCAACAACCTCATGATGAGAATAAGCAAAGTCTAAAAATTCTTTAACCCCCTCATCAACCTCGTCAAATAAAAATTCATTTGCATCAAGTTGTTGCCACATCCAACTTTGATTATTAAACATATTTTCTGCAATTTTAATGAGGCCGCCAGATAAGGGTAAGACTCAAATATAAGATCCCAAAATTTTAAAATCTTCACTTTATTAATGGAGCTACACCTCTTTAATTAGTTCACATATTATTGAAATTATATTTACTGGTTCTTATATTGATTTTCACCTATAAGTTATTAAAATCTAGGCTTAAATATCAATTATAATTCCTTATAACCACATAACAACTTGACTTGATGAATGGACAAAAACTAACTTTAAGAAATTATAATCACCATTACTTAAGTAATTATATGTAATCAAAAGAAAAATAATTCACCTGCTTTTTTAACAATCTCTAGTTCTTGAGCCTTTGTGCCTACTTTCAACAACACCTAATGTTACTAAAATTATTCTATAGCCTTAAGATTTCAATACCTAAAGGTGAAACATGCCCAAGTAGTAGATATGTCCTTTAATCAAAATACATGCCAATATACGAAATAGAATCATAATATGCAATAGAAAACTACAAGCTAATATAGAGACTGAAGGTTAAAAATGGCACAAAAAGAATTTAGTAGGGGCCTTAAGAGTATTAAAGTATTAAGATATTTTAATTTACTTAAATGAGCCAACATGACATTAAATTTTAAGTAAAATGAGGAAACTAATAACAAACTAATAATCTTTTGCAAGATGAACTGCACCCCGTTTTCTCTCAGCCTTTTCTTTTTCTTTTTTAATAAAAAACTTTGTTTAATGCAAATAATGTTAAGGAGAAATGGGCTGAGAATATTGTACTGAATATATATAATTAAAGGCAGGGAGTGAGACAAAAGTGATTCTTGTCCCATTTTTGACTAATCCATTTTCATGAACTTCATTAAGACTATCAATTATTGAACAAACTGACAAAGTCAAGTCCATTAATTTTTGCCATCTTTCTCTAATATTCAAGTAGGTTGGCTACGGATTATCTTGTTGTTGGATACTCTTTTGGGAGGAGGGGTCAAAAAAGAAGGCACATTGAGAGTGAAAATCCAAGTTGAAAAATCAAGATAATCTATTATAAGCTTAAATCAAATATGTTTCTAAACTTTAGGAGCCTGTTTATTGCGATAGAGTTCTTTTAAGTTTGGGTAACCATAAGATAATATGTATCCTTGGATATCCTTTTATAGGATACTTTTTTGGGGGGAACGGTTAAAAGAGAAAGCACGTTGAGAGTGAAAATCTAATTTGAAAAATCAAGATAATTTGTTATGAGCTTAAATTAGATATGTTCCTAAACTTTAGGAGCTTGCTTATTGCAATAGAATTCTTTTAAGTTTAGGTAACCATTAGATAATATGTACCCTTAGATAACCACCATATGATATCTCATAAAGTTTCCATTTTCCACCAATACTTTCTGTATGGTATAATTTGTTACATCTATGGTGATTGCCATACGGTCATCATAGGGTGTAGACCTCCTCAAAGTTCATATCAACAACAGTGATTACTTCCAATGCCCCATTAAAAGCTAAGACCTTGCCTTCTCCAAAAGGTTAAGATGACTTGGAATCCTTGACATACTTTTTTCTTGCACTGGAGGAATCTCAACTTACTTGCTCCAACAATATGTTGATCATAAGTTTGTGAGGCATGTAATCCTCTACTTGTGCACAAGGCCTCTTCGTTTTGTTTTTTTCTCCCTTTCTGGTCAAGATGATCACAACTTTTACATTTGAATCTACTTTGATGTCTATGTGACCTTGATTGGAACCTTCTTCAATATAATTTTTTAAGGTTGCCTTGTTGGATCAAATTTTCGAACTCATCTTTAAGCTAAAAGCAATCCTCAATGTCTGGCCTTAATTCTTGTGGAACTTACAATACTTATTTGAATGAATCCTATTTGAGATAGGTTAATTTTTCTTTGGCCATTGTAATAGATCCTTGTGCTTGATGGCCATCAAAATTCTAACCAATGACATCGTAAGTCGAGTATAATTATGGAAACTTAAGGGATTAGGATCGATCCATGTCTGATCATCATCTGCTCAGCTTATCTCTATCCATTCCTCAATAATCCTTTTTTGCACCCCATTGCACTTTTACTCCATTCATTATCCTTCATTAAGTTGACCTCCTCCTTATTGTTATATTTTTGTACCATTTGCATGAGCTACTCAATGTCCTTAGAGGTTTCTTGACCAATGTTGATGCTAAAAGTCCCATTTTAGACCATGGATAAGGATACTGACCATGATATCAACTCAGAGGTTAAATACCCCTGGGACCTCAATGTTGAATCTATTAATTAATCTTCTGAAGGTTTTACTTTCTTGATGAATAATGAAAAGATAGGTAGCCAATCTCTTTACCTTCTTTTTGTTAGCAAAGTTGAGTAGAAGTTTCTTGCATAACTATTGTGCAAAGAAATTAACCACTGGCATGGGATGAACTATTCTTGTGCCCAAAAATATAGAGTGGTAATAAAGATCCCATTATTGGCGGCATCAATTTTTGATGTAACTATTGATGATTTCAAATGAGGTAAGGTGCTCTCATAGATCCTTACTTCATCATATATTAGGAGATTTGGTATGTTAAAACCCAGTGCTAGGGTCTCAACAAGTATCTTTTCCATCAAATAGCAAATGTCTTTTTCTGCAAAAATGACCCACAAATAGTTCATCATTTCATCTCGTCTAAACTACTGCTAAGTTTCCCTACTTGTTTACTTAGATTGTTAACCTTAGTGTAACCCTTTTGTGTCCTAACTTTCCAAGTTGATTTTCCACTATCCTCTTACATGAAATGATCACGGAGTTGAGGTTGGAAGCCCAATTAACTATTTCATCAGACTCTTTAGCTTGTTCTTGTCTATAAGTATGGGCTCCACAGGTCACTTAGCCAAAAACAATTACTCAAGCATGCATAGGACTAGGTGGCATTAGAGAAAATGGCATCATAAAGGAGAATGAAGGTGCCCAACTTGCTATTCGCAACTTTCTTCCCTAGTCCTCCATCACTTTTTAAGGTCAGTAGAGGGTACCTACATCAGCTCCAACTTAAGCTTTGAAAAGCAGTAGAGGAGGTCCTTTGCAATGTCGCCATATTCAGTAAGGTTGTCTTAGGTGTCAATATGCTTTAGTCCATCTCTAGAGTGTTTCATGGGGCAATGTGATTAGTGAGCTCTAGAGTTTGAAAAAAAATTTCCTACAGACGACGCCAAATGATGTGGGGTTAGGAGTGATCCTTCGAGGTCGAGATCTATTTAGGTCACTTAGGTCTTCCAAACAGCTCCCAGTCTTAGAGCTTGAAATCATACGATTGTTAGGATGCTTGAAGGAATCCCATTGAAAATCCTTCAACACTTAAGTTAGAATATTGGTGAAAGATAAAGGTATCGAGCTCTAAGGAGAGAATATTTTATGAGCGATTGTTACATACTTTTCAAATGTAATAGATAAGGTATTTGTACATGTTGTCCATTGTTAATTAAAGGATAAGTGACAACATGAAATTTGGACGCTTCTTGCTAAGCAGGATGAAAGGCCCATTTTGATTTAGGTTGGAGTAGGATCAACCTAATTCATGGGTTGTGCAAATTCTCCATTTGTTATGAGTATTTTTGGCATTTTTTAGTTTTCCAAGTCATAGATGATACTCATGACTGTAAATTTATTACTTGGGAAAGTAATCTACTACTATGTGAGTTTGCTAAATCACTAAATCTATTAGACATATTCTTTTACATAATATAATATATATTCACTTCATGAAAAATTATATTTTTTTTTTATGTAAATACTCACACATCAGAAGTTTGTTAGGCTCGAACTCCCAACCTCACACTTTATGTATAAGATTTATGGTATTAGTCCATAGTCCCCTTGACAATTATTGTATTTTCAATTACTATATATGAAAGAATAATAATTATTACGAGTAATCATAAAATATTATAATGTTGAATTGTTAAATCAACAATTGCACAAATAAATCCCAGTAGGATTATTGTAACCTTCACATGAAGGTATAGATATTCAAAATCCATTCATGCATTCACTATAGGCTATATAATAAAGACTTTCATACATAAAATCACCTTGATAAACTATTGATAATCTAATAAAGCTAGATTGGAAGACATTAAACTAAGCTTGGAGGCAAAACTATGGGCATTTAACATTATTTAGAAATTCTTCAATCAATTTTGTTAAATCCAATTCCAAATGGTAAAAAAAAAAAAAAAGACACAAATTATTAGATCATTCAAAATATATAGATTCCCTATGCTGTTTAAGATCTCACAAATTGTAATAAATCATTTAAGGAGCTATAAGTGGATTTGAAGTGATATAGTGGATTTTTTTCTCTTTTTTAATGTAAAAAGGTTTTTATTATAGTTCCCATCGATCAGTAGATTTTTCATTAGTTTAATTCCTTCATGGTAAAATGAGTTTGGAAAAATAATTTAAAATCATATTCAAGATAAACAAAAAGGAGGAAATTGTTGACAAGAGTAGGAACATTCACATTGATGGTAAATGAATTTCTTTTCGCCAATGAAACGTGCCCGTTTTCCTTTATTACGAGAATTTCTAACATGTATTCAACAAACAAAACTTGCCTCTTAATCTCTCTTCTTACCCTCTAAGCAATATTTAAGAAATCAAACTAATGAGCGAACATGTGGCTTTATTGGTTATTGGTTCAACTAGTTTAATTGGTTTAACCACTAGGTCAACTGGTGTAACGTCATAATTATATTTAACATTATATAAATAATTAAAAATATAAAAAATATAAATATATAAAAAGGAAAAAAAAATTACCTAGCATCATTAAACTTTCTCCAAACTCTACTTCAAAGTAATATCCATACATCAATTTAAAATGTCAAATCATAAAACAAGATTTGCTAGAAAAAATCCTTATATAATCCATTACAACTTACAAAATAATAAATACTAACTCAAATAATATAAAAGTTTCAAATGTAAATAAAAACCAATATTGTGACACCCCACTCAAGACAACCCTTAGTTGAGATGTCAAAACAATTCAAACTTAACTGTAAACCTATCTTATAAGCAATAAGCCCATAAAATTTTTTCAAAAGATCAATAAGCTTATCAGAACATTTCCACACTTATCAAACACACATATAGTAGTGAAATTAGAGCTTATTGTCTCCTCAAAACATTAAATACAATTCATAGTTCAACTTCTTAACACTTAATAGGATATATACATGCTTCAAAACATCACGTTAATCATGACATGTAACAGCACTAAAACCAATTACATCATTACGTGAACCCATTCTATTACTTGAAGTAATTCTTCGCTCCCACTCTGAACTTTACTTCTTTCACTTAACCTTGTCTAAGAGATAAAGAATGGGGGTAAGTCTGAAGGACTTAATGAGGGATATTATAAAAATGATTATAGGACCTATCAAGGAAAGAGCATCTCAATAGTTTATAATTCAATAACAATACAAGTACAAATACGAGTTAAGTAAGAACACATAATTATCCATTGGGATACAAATACAATCGAGTAATGCATATAACATATGCATTTCATTAAATCCGGATGAGTCAAGCTTATCAAAATAAACCTTATATAAATCAATTAATCATATTCAAGCGTGATAGCTTGATACATATTAGATGCTTAGGAATAGTCCTAGCACATTACAGACAAACGAAAGATACCTAGGAGTAGCCCTAGCATATCACAGACAGATAGGTGATAGATGCCCAGGAATAGCCCTAGCACAATATCTGACAGACTTACTGAAGATGGATGCCCAGGAATAGCCCTAGCACATCACAGACAAACAAAATATGGATGCCCAGGAATAGCCCTAACACATCACTGATGCTTAAGAATAGCCCTGACACATCACACATATCTAGGAATAACCCTAACATATAGCTAGCAAATAGACAGATTGAAGATGCCTAGGAATAGCCCTAGCACATCATTGATGCTCAAAAATAACCTTGACATATCGCCCATACCTAAGAATAACCCTAGCATATAGCTGACAAACTAAATACCCAGGGAATAGCCCCTAGCGTATTAGACTTACAAAACATGTACCCAGGGAATAGCCCTTAGCGTGCACAGGATAGAATACTAAAAAAATAGCCCTTGACGTATCTTACTTACAAACAAGTACAAGAATTGAGTACAATTGAACCAGATGCCTAGGGGGTAATCCATGGCACATGGCTAAAATACGAACAAGCAAGTACAATTAAGCCTGTATGGCTATATAGAAATAGACAAGTATGCTAGCAAGGCATACGATGACCAAACAGGACAAGAATAGATACTGCTCAAAAACAAGTACAAGACAAGATAAACAGGAGTTCTGGGTGCCAGAACGGACAAGTACAACTAATGATAAAGCGAAAACTAGTACTAGCCTGCACAGGGATTTACAAAGTTAAATAATAGATCAAGAACAAGTACACAATCAAGTACAGATTTCAAGCAATTACAATCAAGAAAATTAAATCCACAAAGGGATTTTACCACAAGAGTAGATAGATATAAAAAGTCTAGGATGGCAGACCCTCACCTCTTGTAGTCATAGAGAAAGCTACCACAATCTGCCGTCTACTGTTCCTCAGAACCTACTTTTACTTTACCTAACTAAAATAGCATAATTATAATCAACATCCATGTTTGACTCTCAATGCATCATTGTCATGCTTAACATTAACCCCAAATTCACTAATTAACCATGTTAACATGATAATTTAAAGCTTAAACGACACTATTGATCCAATAGCAACCAACAAGATTGATTATTTCAAAATTAATCTTGATTTCATATCAAATCAAGAATCTAAGCAATGATTAATTCCTAATCACATAACCATTCTCGTCTTATCATCCAAAATTCATAATAATGGTCCATACTATCATCACTTGGTTCTAAATCCATAAATCTACAAATTAGAGTTTGAATCCTTTAATAAACTTAATTAATTCTAATTTATCAGAAATCATAACAATATCTAGGTCCACTAACTTATATATATTCCTTGTTTAGGATCTCAACCATAATTAATCACCATCATCCTCACAGCATAAACCAAGCTCAAATAACAAGGTACAACATATACATATACATATATATCAAGGTACAACTAATTAAAGCTTAATTTATCACCATCTATTACCCAAAAATGCTTAACAAGGCCTCGGAATCACAAACTAAGAGCACCACTATGATAGTTGAAATGAGGAGAAGAAACTATTCAGAAGTCGTTGGAGTGCCGCCGTTGCCAAAAAATCTTGCCATCACTACCAAGATATTCCTCTCGAGCTCCTAATTCCAAATATCCAATTGGTTTCAAGTTCCGCAGCCTGTAGCTACCAATGTTGAGCCCAACAGTCAAGAAAACCAACTTCCACCACCGAGCTTCGACCGTTTCCTCTCGTCATCGCCACCGTGCAAAATCCACATGCAATAGCTCAAGTGAGGTCTCCAAGCTGGGAGCTTTCCAATGTCCCACCTAGGACATCGATCAATCCACTGAACCACCAGCTACCGTGAAACCCGCAAGGTGGGTCTCTTTCTCGCCTTCACTCCCAGTAGGCTACCACTTGTCTTCGCCATGTAGGTCGTGTGCAAGTGTGGCAGGATGGTGAGAGAAGGTGTGGTGAAATGAGGCGCCGATGATGGTCGCTGAAGAGAGGGGAGTTGTCGCAAGGAAGAGAAGAAAAAAGGAGAGTGAAGGTGATGGTGAATAGTAGAGAAATGGAGGAAATGAAAGTGCTACCAGCTATTCAAAAAATTAAACTTTCCAATTTTGCAATTCAGCCCAAAAATAATTAGTGCCTAATTTGACCCCTTTGACCCAAAATAATTACCATACAACCCCAAGAGTTTTCAAGAAATAATCAATTAAGTCTTCCAAATTTATGAATCTGACCCCAAAGGTTCTTATTTTCTTGCAATTGAGTCCTAAAATTCGATCAATAAATCTCTTAATTTCTAAA
This sequence comes from Jacaranda copaia, assembly GCA_014898725.1. Classification (NCBI taxonomy): domain Eukaryota; kingdom Viridiplantae; phylum Streptophyta; class Magnoliopsida; order Lamiales; family Bignoniaceae; genus Jacaranda; species Jacaranda copaia. Next base: position 1,943,715 of record JACGDI010003094.1, read on the forward strand.
TCATTTCTAAAAATATTGAATTTTAGAGGTGTTACAAATATTATTTTTAATTTTTAATTTTTAGTTTTTATTTTCAAAAAAGAAAAAGAAAAAATCAGTTTAAAGTAAAATTGGTTCACAATCAATTGGATTTATATATTAAACTGGACCGGAACTAGGATCGGTTACAAATCGAACCATTTGAACCGACTGGTCCAGTTTCTTAATCAGTGCCTTTACAGGTTGGCAAGGTCCAATACCTATGGTTTTAACCTAGCATTCTACATCCCTTAAAAAATTGACACGTGTGCAAATAATTTTTTTTTAAATCATTAGTAATTAAATTTACTATACTAACCTTTTCTAATTAAATTAAAAATAAAATAATTTTTAATATGAAATACATTAATTATCCTTATCAAAAGTTAATATATAACTAAAACAAAAGTAAAATATAATTATCCAAAAAATAGAAAGAGAAAGAGGAAAAATGAATTTTAAATTAAACAAAATGATCCAAAGTGTTTCGCATGATCCACAGGATTTGATCTTCAAAATTTTCGATTCCGAAAATACAGAAGAACAAAAGAAAATTTTAAGGAAAAAACAAAAGAAAAAAAGGAGGAAAAAAAAGGATTTGGAAAGATGAAGATTCAGTCAAAGCCATAGAGCTCTAGCTTCTCTTAGCCTCAGCACCAATTCGCCGGAGATATAAGCGGCCATGATTTCTTTCAGGCCTCCAAACAGTTTGCTGCCGACAAAGACCTTCGGAAACTGCGGCACAGCGTAGTTGGCTATTGTCATGGATAATTCAACGGTTATATCGGCTTCATTCTGCTTGTCGACGTCAAAAATCAACGGATTAACGCCATGGCCGTGCAGCAAAATTTTAATTTAAAGTTCATTTTTCTTTTTTCTTTTTTTTAGGTAATTATATTTTACTTTTAATTTTAGTTATATATTGACTTTTGATAAGGACAATGAAGGTATTTCATATTAAAAATTATTTTATTTTAAATTTAATTAAAAAAAGTTAGTATAGTAAATTAATTTAACCATTAATAGTTTAAAAAAATTATTTATGCACGTGTCAAATTTTTATGGAGTATAGAATGTTAAGTTAAAATTATAAATATCGCACCCTAACCAACTCCTACTCTCTCTTCAAAGAAAATAATGAGAAAACAAGTAGATCACTATTTAGGTATCAATCCTTCAAGTCATTAAATAAAATATTAAAAAATTTAAGGTTACTATTCAATATTAAAAGATATTGAAACATTTAAAAGGTAAACCATATATAGTCTTCTGGAACACGAAGTATTATTGGGTTCCTATCAAATAAGTACAATTACATATTAATTATTTTATTCAAAGTATTAAATAGCTTAATACTAAAACAATACACTACTTATATAATAAATTTGAAAATATATTGCTTAACCATTTATGGACACTTTCATTAACACGAGATATTATACATGAATTCTTCCATATTAATTTGCTTTTAGGAGCTAAAATATCAGTGGCAAATTATATTAAGGTCATATATATAAGGATCAATGTAAGTTCTTTCACTATTATCTTTGTTATACATATTTCGAAATTTATAAGTTTTGAATTAAAATCTTTTTTATTCGTTTGTATATATGAAAAAACTACTTCACATATAAGTGCCGCGCCCATGTAATTTGTTAAAGTCTGCCTAAATGCTGGGAAAAATACAAGCAAATTAAAAGATAAGGAGCAACTTGAGAAATTCAGGTTTGAAGATGGAATATTTGGAAAGGTTGTCCATTGAGCGAATTTTAATTCAAATTTGAATTTATTATTGAGAATTTTTAATTGATAAAAAATTCGATAAATATGATTTGATAAAAAAATTCATAATTTTAAATAGATGGAGCGAATATGGATATGACTTGATTTGATCCATTAATAATCGAAATTCGAATATATTTAGTATTATACATATATAGTATTATATATACATAAGGTCTTATAACAATACCAAAGTGGATATTTGGATGCAGAGAGTAATAAACTTCTATACAATATATCAAATCAAATGCTTTTCATATAAATCATTAACTTTTGAACTTATTTACATCATAATTACATCACTTGTTTCTTTATTTTTATAACAAAAAATTATGCGAGAAGAATAATAAGTAAGAGCTGAATGCCATGATATAGTAAGAATGCAATGCAAATTTTGATTTGATCAAAATGAGTTTCTTTTGTATAAAACTTTGAGTTTATAATTAGTTTATTGAAGAATTAAGTATAATTATATATTTATAATGCCAAATAAGTACTATTATTAGTAACATAACCTAAAATACAATAATATGGTAAATGAACGTAATTAAAATGGATTCTATTATTGCTTTTAAATGATCAATAGACTTAAAAGTTTATTTATTAATCTGTTGTATATTTTTTTAAGGATGACTATTTTGAATTTAGATTATACTAAATTTGTGAAAAATAACAAATATATGATGATTTTGGGTATATTCGAATTTGAATTTTCTTGGATATCTGATTTTTATATAGATTTAGATATGGTTATACCTACTACAGATCTTATAGGATCTTGTATCGGATTTGAATATGGCATAGTACTTTTGAATTCGGATTTGAATTTGAATTCAATATGATCCGATTCGAATATGATTGATAGCTCTATCTGGTGGCAATACAAGTGGCTTGGTGGGATCATATCAAAGCAAATTAGAATATACTGTATATAATAATTTTTTAAATATTATTTATTAGATATGAAAATGAATATAATTAATTTATTATGAAAAACTAAATACGTAAATGGATATATCCAACAAATATGCATTCAGAGTTGATATTAAATAGATCAAATATACATTTATCATATTCGCATTCATTTACAACCAAACATTTATTAATTAAATATAGATAAAATTCGTTAAATGAATGCAGATAATATTTCATATAAACAGATATGAATACGGAAAGATATACGAATTTTGGAATATGCAGAGTGGCCTGCACTTGTAATTTATTAAGCCTGCCTAAATGTGGAGAAAAATACAGGCAAATTAACAGATAAGGAGCAGCTTGGGAAATTAAATTCAGTTTTGAAGATGGAAAATCTGGCAGCAATAGAGGCGGAAGGTGAGACCATACGAGAGAGGGAGCAGGTTGCGCAAATTCAAATTGTTGGATTAATTTTCCGCTGCTCAAGAAAATGGCAAATATTTTCATTTTCAGCAGCTCACATGATTTGATCAACACCAGACACGACCACACGCATGGCCATGTTGTGTAAAAGATCGATATTCGATGCTGTCTTATCAGCCACTATTTCTAATCCACTCAACAAGTCTTTGCCTATTCTTCTTTATCCTGTCTCTTCATTTTCTTTATCAAGTGGCCTGAACAGGTCATTTGATTTTGTTGCTTTTAAGGTGTTTTCATTTTTTAATAGAAAAATTAATTATAAGTGTGATTTTAAAAATAAAATATATCTTGTTTAAAATGAAATATTTATGTAGAGTTGAAAATAAATTGTATTTGGATATTATTATGCCTTTGTATTAAAAATTGTACAAATGAGAATAAGAGAAAATAAAGTGTAGAGAGAGAGTGTTTGGAAGATATGGAAAATATCCGTGAAAATATGAGAGAAATTGATAGCATTCAGTTTTCATTTTTAGGAGAAAATGAAAATAATATTTGAAAACAAAACCGAACAAGCACCAAAAAAATTAACTGAATTTAACTTGATTAGTTAATTGTCAATGGACTATATTTTGTTAATTTCACTTTAGCTTATTGGACCTCACCTGCACAGTAGAAAACATAGACGTTATAAAAATTGCATATTTAATTGATCATTCGATAAAAGTACTTATGAATTAGATTAAGTGACAGCACGGTGACCATTTAAATGTAGTTTTTATTAAATCATTAATAATTAGTGTGAATTTTATTTTATTCATTGATTCGATTACTTATTAATGATCAAATTCTTTTCTGTCAGCGATTGAACCATTAAAGTTTAATTCGGCCTATCAAGTTAATTAATTTTAATAACTATCCAGTTGTTTCCTTATAGAGATATTAGATCATAATTTTTGTGTATTGTTTTAACTAAAACAATAATTACAATATGCAATCGCATAGTTGCAGAAATATGCAAAAGAAAATTATAAATAAAAGGTGAATGTATGAATTCTTATTTATCAAATATTATAAATCCATAACTATACACTTTTTTTGCTACACCAGTAAATTAAGAAAAAAATAACTATTCTTACATGCTAATCATCATCACAAAATTTTCATAAAAAATAATGCACTCAAGTTAATATCTTAATGCTAAATGTATACGTACTCATATTTCTTCAATCCGTTTTTATTTTTTTAACCTTAATAGATGTAGTTATTTAAATATCTTATTTGTTTCAATTCGTGATATTAAAAACATAAATATGGATTTCTTATAATTTCTTGAAAACTATAGATGAGAAAAGAAAAAAATAATAACCATTAGATCATTAAAGTGGAAAGAAAAATTTCAAATTAAGTTGGAAGATATATTATACCTACCCATACTAAATTACACTTTTAACATATGACAGTAATAACTAAATATTTTAAACTATTTAAATTAATGTTTAAGTTATAAGAAATCAAGAAAGTTCAACTATATATTGTTACAATGACATGGAAGTAGCCTCAACTAATAATTATTTTAATATATTTTCAAAATGCAATATCTATAATAATTCATGAACAGAATTAGAGAAATTAATAATATATATATATATATATATGTATGTATTACAAATTTATTACTTATCAATTGATTGCCGATTGTGATCACCATTAAAGTAAACTACATGCATAAATATCGATCTCATCAACAACTTTAAACAATAGTTTCTTAAAATTCTAATTGTTTCGAGTTTCAATAAGTATTATAATAAATATTGGTATAGAGAGAGCTTTAATAAATATTGGTGTAGAGAGAACTTTATAAATGGAGACTATTTTCTTCATATTTTTAAGTCTATGAACTATGATAATCAAAATTGCATGGAGCATTTTCATATATAAATTTTGCATAATTTTCATTTTAAATTATTGTGAATTTGAATGGAAAAAGAAATTGAAGTAAAGAGACAATAACTTTACCCTAAGATTAAGAAAAATGATTTTACTTAGCCATAAATAATTTATCAAGTAGTCAATAAGAAATCAAGTAAGTTCCATCATTCATTATTAGAATGACATGAGTGCATACTTGAACAATAACTATTTTAATACATTTTCGTAGTACTTAGGGAATAAAATTTTAGCTGTTACATTATGAAAATTTTATGCATTAGGAAATTAGACCAAAGGTTGATTTTGAACATTATGAGACACATTGAAGCAATATAACGAACTAACCCATATAGATTTAGTGCATTTTAGCATCAACTGATAAAAATAATCCCATGTGCAAGTCATTTTGAACGGGAACTTGCCCATCGCTTCAACCAAATGCATAAAAGTATATAAAGTTGTTGATTTGCAATTTTTTTTAAAAAGGAAATCATTGGGGACTTGATGGGAATGGTTATTAGTAACAGATATTCTAAAATAAATGTATGCAATAAAAGGAAATATTTGTAAGTGAGAATTATTAGTCTCAACTATTTCCTTGAATTAAAGAAAATATATTAATTGATAATTGGCACTATAAATCTATTCATTGTGCAGCTATAAATAAACCCAATGACATGAATATGCTTTGTTTGCAATTGCAAGAAATCTATAGAAAAATTTGAAGGACAAGAATGTCACATTAGTTAAGCGAGGCAATGAAATATACTTTATTTGTAATTGTCAAAAATTTAGAAATACCGGACGCAATGAAATATTCCTTGTTTGTAAATTGTAACTAATAGAAACTCAAAAAGAAAAATATTAAGATATGTACAAGAATAGAATGTCGAGTCACGTGTGCCTTTTTGAATTTAATTAATGTTTTCAACTTCTTAACAAACCGGCGTGTGATGATTTTAGAGACTTTTTCCCTTTAATGGTTTTCTTTCGAATGAGATTACGGTTTGGAATTTTCTTCCGTCTTAAAAAATTTGAATCAACAAACCAATTACGAACTCTTGACTTCATTTCTAAAGTTGTGAGTTCTTTTCTTATTTATAGTTTAACATAAGGATAAATCAGAATTATGAGTAGATTTGGCCCATCCATTCTTTGTTCAATTTAACGAAAAAATTTTTTGATTTTTTTTTATTTACACATAAATGCATGCTAAAAATTTATTAGGATTTGAACTCTGAACCCCATACATATAAGCGTAAGGTCAGTAATTTTTATTATTTGTTTGAACCTTGATCAAAACTTATTCTTTTTTTTTTTTAATTTTTTCTCAAAAAGTTTCCTCTTTATTTTGTTTTAATTTTTCAAACAGTATAATTACACAGCCCTCCCCTAAACTCCCCTCTTGATGATATTAAAATTACCTACACCCCTTTAACTATCATAATGTAGTTGAAGTTGACGGAATTTATCAAATGACAATTTATCATTCAATACAATATGATAAAAATGTGAAATCATTTAAAAATATATTTATTTAAAAGTACATGCAAATATGTTGGTTTCTACCTATACCGTGCCATTTCCTCACAATTTCTGTCCCATTCTCTCGGTGCTCTTTTGATTTGAAGATCTTTCTTTTCACGTTTCAACCATTCTCTAGTATTATCTTTCTTGATCATTTTTTTTTTAGTTGCCTATCTCGAGTGCTCACTTTTAGTCGTCTCTCATTGGATCACCCTCTCATTCAGCTATTCTCAAGATCACATCAATTTATGTGAAAGTAATTTGTAAAGTTTATTAAAGTTTAGCGATTATATCATCAAATTACGATAGGTTGATTGATAAAGAGGATTTAACTACAAAATGAAGATAAGTTACAAAAAAAAAAATGTGTAATTTTGAAACTAATAAAAAGTACTTGTGTGATTTTACATTATGGGAAGATGCTGTAATTTTCTCTTTTCAAATTCTTGGTAAGGATAGAAAAATTATATAATCTGATCGATTAGAGGTAAAGTCTTTTAATGAAGAAAATACCACGATTATAAAATTACTAATAAGGGAGAGTTACAACGACTTATATATTGCAACCTAAACGGAATATATATGTATATGTATAATAGAGGCTGAAAATGACAATTTGGAAAGTGTTTGTGATGTGAAAAATACATACATATTTGTTATTGAGAAAATAAATCATAATAACTCAAAATTATTAAGATAAAATTGCTTGTTTAATTTGTAAATATGTTTCAATTAATTTATTACAAAGGCATGAAGTTGTTATTTACTTTGAAGATATTAACAATCCACAATCCAGAAGGCAATGCGTATGCCATAGCTGATTTTGAATTATATGAATATGTGTTAGACTAAGGTTCTCTCTAAATTGGGGTTCTGAAAATTCTATTTACAATTAACTTTTTCTATCGAGTGGATCATTATTTCAATAACTTCTTCAAAAACCACTTCTTAAATGCATTATTATTAAATTGAAAAGATAAGTAAGATTAATTTAAAAAGTTGCATACCTTGTTCATTCGTAACTTATACATTGAGAGCACGCGAAGAGTGGGTGCAGATAAGATAAAAGTTAAAAGTAAAGTACGTGGAGGTTCTACCCAATTCAAAGTACCGATACAATGAGAAATAGATTATATGTCTAAATCTTGGTCCTGGTACTACCCTCCTTCCATGTCCTTTTCTTCCTTACTTTCTCATTATATTTCCTCACGTATCTTCCCAGTAAAAAGCAAAATCCTTCTGCAGAACCCATACGGAATACCTCCATTAATTTCCATCTCTGTTGTACGCTATTCAGCGGCACGACTTTTATTCGTCTCTTTCGAACTAATTCAAAGGGAATTATATACAGAGATTGCTTAAACTAAAACCCACCAAGAAAAGCAAACAAAATCAACCAAAGATTCGATCTTGGTGCATATAAATTGCATACCACAAGTATTTAATTATAGAAGGTTGTGGGCTTTTTTGTTTGTGGTGTGGTAGGTGAACTGTGTGTGTGCTAGAACTGATACGATGGGCAAGGTGGCAGTGGCGGCGGCGGTCGTCTGCACGGCGGCGGTGTGTGCGGCTGCAGTGGTGCTGGTGAGGCGGCAGATGAAAAGCTCAGGTAGGTGGGCCAAGGCCGAGGCCATTCTGAGGGAGCTGGAGGAGAAGTGTGGGACCCCCACCACCAAGCTCCGGCAGGTGGCCGACGCTATGACGGTGGAGATGCACGCCGGCCTTGCCTCCGAAGGTGGCAGTAAGCTGAAGATGCTCATTAGTTACGTTGACAACCTCCCCACTGGGTATGAATATATGGATAATACATATATATAAGCAATATATATGCATATATATTATGCTTATGATTGTGTGTAATTGTGTTTGTCTTTCTTCTTTTTGTATAGATATGATTCTATAATATTTAGATATCTATGTATTTGCATTAGTAATTTAATGGTTGAGTTTCTACTACCAAGATTGAGTCTTTAGAGAAAATTTTGTGGACTTTAGGCTGTTTTCAAAGTACTTTTTTGGCTCAGAATTTGGGAAAATGACTCCTCTTATCATAATTGGTCTATATATTTTTCATTATCAGATGTTTTTAACTGTTATAGTCAGCTCAATTTTTTGTGTATATCAATATAGTGACTGATTTATTGTTTTAAATCTATCTAAGTTTATACTGGGTTTAACAAAGAGAATGACTTCCGGCGGCAAAGATTTTGATTTTAGGCGGTGACATTAATTAATCAACATTGAATCATCTTCTCTATGGATATTGGCAAGTTTATTTCTTATTATAGTTCTCTTATTTTCATAATTGAATATTTTCCGGTTGGATCCACTTCATGTGCAGCCACTAATTAATTGTTAGTTGTATCTGTTCTTTTT
>JACGDI010003094.1:1952832-1963784 GCA_014898725.1 Jacaranda copaia
GTAATGGACTAAATGAAGTTTTTATTTCTAAGAAGGTATATTCCATTTCATTTTCCTGTGGAATCTTATGAAAACATTCACCGGCTTTCCCTTTTCAGTTTAAAGATGGTTTTCTCCTACATCTATGAATCTAGAGTGTTTCTGTATCCTCTGGTGCTTTACTTTGTAACCACCTTTGGTACCCATCTTTCTTACATGCCTTAACCTTACCTTTTTGCATATCAGAACCATATTTGCATTTTAGATTTCTACTCTTCCTCATGTCAACTTAATGCTATGGCCTTCCCATGAAGGGTAATTTCTAGATTTTGCAGCTCTAGTAGTTGTATCATTTTTTCTTTCTCCTCTGATTTTTATTTTTGGTTAATTCCATACATTTGTTTCTTACAAAAGAATTGAGTCGAGCAATAGCTCATAGTTCAATTCAAATTGATTTTTATGCATAGATAGAAAATGAATGTCAGCATTTAGTTCTCTCTTTGAATCTGATGCATAGATAGAAGAGACATGTCAATATTTAGTTCTCAGAAGATCAGTTCTTCCTCTTTAACAAAATTAAATCCTAAATTCTGTTCAACATTCTGCAATACTGAATAGTGGAGATCTGCTGTGGGTCATCAGAAGGGCCTAAACTATACTTCTGCTTTTACATTTAAAATCTATTGTAGCACAATAAACGACACGTATTGTAAAATTACAACTTTCACCTTTTTTTAGATAAATAATTTCAACCTTTAAATCTAGCCAATTTTAGCATAATTTTTAGGCACTTTGGTACAGCTATCGGACACGCATCATTGGAGAATCTTAGGATACTCTGATACCTATCATCAATATTTGCTTGAAGGGACCTGAATGCCACGCTTCTGCCTGAATATTGAGATTCAACATGGGTACTTGAGTTGTCGTGGAACCATATTAAACAGATGTAACTATCTGGCGGTGATTGCAAATCCTCATATTCTGTTTTCCACATATAATTTCTCCAATCGGCAAAGTTGTCCATGATTGATATGTTCTCCATTTCTTCCCTTGCAACTAATGTTGGTTGTATGATGATAATGTTTATGTTACCTTTTGTATAATTATCTATTGGGATGAATTGTGCAGCCATCGTATTGTTATTGCTATAGTAAGATAAAATATTTTGAACATGGAAGAGAGATGTACGGTAATCTTAATGAAAATATGAACTAAGGTAGCATTACTCACAGATATAGATACCTTCCTCATGCCATGAAATTTGTAGCATTATCTGTAATGTTTCTGAGGTGGGGAGGCCTCTTCTAAGCTGTTGTTCCAGGCCTGGTTCCCTTGATCATAAAAATACTTTGCAGAAGAAGTAGTTTTACTTTCATGATTCTAATCTAACCAATAGAATTCATCTGGTCAAGGGTATAATTCCTCATTTTTTGTTCAGGAGTGAAAAGGGATTATTCTATGCTTTGGACCTTGGTGGAACAAACTTCCGTGTTATGCGGGTGCAATTAGGTGGTAAAGGAAGTATGATCAAACAAGAATTTGAAGAAGTTTCAATTCCTCCACATTTGATGGTTGGATCATCTCATGTGAGTGTTCAATCAGCCCTTCTCTGTCGCATAAAATTTGTTTGTATTATTGCCATTCTCTGATGTTTTCAACGATTGTGATTCAGGAATTATTTGACTTTATTGCTGGGGCTCTTGCTAAATTTGTTGCTACAGAAGGTGAAGACTTTCATCCTCCACCTGGTAGGCAAAGGGAGCTTGGTTTCACCTTCTCCTTCCCTGTTAGGCAATTATCATTAACATCGGGAAGCCTGATAAAGTGGACAAAAGGCTTCCTTATAGAAGATGCGGTTAGTTTCTTGCTTGCTTTTGTTTATTTTGTTCATGGTTAGACCACTATCATATGCTGTTAGGCTTGTAAATGGGTAGGATGTCAACCTACTCAGCCCCAAAATGTCATACCCGTACCCATAGCCATACCAATAGTTATTAAAGATAATATAATAGGTATGGGTGAGGCCTGTACTCATAAATTGTCCATGTATCCATACCCCAAAATTACCCATTACTTTATACTTAAATTTAATCTATGAATTTAAAAGTTGTTTATTATTGAAATCAAATTTATATTAATGATAAATGTTTTATATATAAAAATTATAAATATGTGAATGAACTGTAACAACTAAATAATTTTCTTCATTAAAAATTAAACTAAATTAATAAAATTAATAAAGTTAATATATTGGGATAGCAATTTTTTAAAAAAATTGGAATAGCAATAGCAACAGTTGAACATTTTTCATTAATAAAATTAATAGTGAAATAAATATTTTTTATAAAAATAGTTAAGAAAATTAATTTTGCTAATGAATAAACTTTGTTAATATAAATTTTATTAATGAATGAAAAATTGAAAATAAAGATTAACTAATTTAAATTTAATGATTAAATTAAATTAAATATAGAAAAAGTATTTTTTGTTATCGTATGCCAATTAATATTTTTAGTATATATTGAGAAAATTAGTATCTATACTATTATAAAAAGGAGGACATTTGTTGTGTCTAAAATGGAAGTTATGATACCAAATTTCAATATACCAAATTTGCCCTTTTACTTATTTAATATTCAAATAAAAATTTATATGTACAAATAACCACCTTTTATTTAAAAATTTCCACTATTTACCTATTTTAATTAGTTTTAGATTTTTTTTAATTTGGTAATGAATTATAAAATTTTTACTTCAGGTGAATGCTATTTTCATAACTATGCAAATTATAAATATGTTTTTTTGATGCATGCCAACTTTTAATATAATGAATATGAGAAGATTTTTACTCAAAAATATTTTATGCGGGTAGGAACTGAGTGCAAACGATTGCTAGTATACATTAAAAACAAATCCAATAAACTATACCCAATGAGTCTTGGGTTAGATAGGGTAGGGTAGGGTAGGGTAGGGTTGGGGTCTCATCCTTTTGGGTATTTTAGGGTATGGTAGAATATAGGGTATTTTTGTTATGGTATTTTAGGGTATGAGTGTGGATAGAATGATACCCTATCCATTTACATGCCTAGATGATGTGACTCTTTTTTTTTGTTATTACACTTGTAATCTAGAATAATATGAACAGACATTCTTTTAGGAAATCTCCTATTCTTGTAAAAGTTTTCCCTGTGTCTATGTGCTAAAATGCAATATAATATCAATGTCTCACCAACTCGCAGCATGCAAAGTGGTATGTACAAGAATCATATCCTTGGGAGTCCTCAGAGTTTGATTCCTTAAAACTTCCATTTGCTCCTGTTTTGGTTTGGACGACTTACCATCTTCTTGTCCCATACTCACTGCTAATTGCCATCTTCTGTTCCTGTAGTTGGTGCTGCCAGTTCCTCCTCTCTATTGTCACCCCTACTCTTTCCCTTTCCTTGTCTCTCATCTCCTGGCCACATGCATTGCACCTCACATCTCTCTCAGCATTCAGGCACACCAAGCAGACAAAAATCTAAAATATATGTTAACAAAGAAATCTGAATCAATTATATTGAGAAGGGGCTGATTAAAAAATTAATTATAAATAATTTAGAGTGCTGATACATGCACTTGTTATGTTAATTAGTCCACCACAATTCATTCATATTCATTGACTCTGGATATTTATTTCTGAAGTGTAATCTTCAGCATCCATTATTTAATTTTAAGTCATAATTAGTTACCTTATCATTTTGTGGCACCTTTTTTTGCCATATTAGCAGTGTAACTTCTTTAATCTTGGGTGCCCATTTTTCTATGTGGTACCATTCATGCTGCACTCGTTTTGAATTTAAGTGCCCTATTTTTAAAATGTTGGACCTATTGGTGATGAGTCAGTTACTTCCATATTTTGACAGATTTTTTCTCTCTTCTTTTCCCCCTTCTCACTTGGTTCATTCTCTTGAATATATGTGACTGGGATCAATACAGGAGTCATGATAATATTCCTTTTCTCATTCATTTGGTGTACCAAGCTAGACATATACTATGCCAATGCAACTCTATTCTCATTTTTTATTGAACCTTAAACACACTATATTCGTACTTATATCACTTAAAGCAAATGAGGCACCAACACCCAACAAAGTAAGGGGTCTTTTGAAACTTCTGAGACTACTTGTATATGTAACTGATTGGTGAAGTGAGTGAATAATAGGGCTTCTTTGACCTATTAACTAATATAGAAATATTTTCTTCAATTAAGTTTGAAATGTAATGATTTAGATAGTTTGAGAATCTACTGCTTAAATCTTCAATATTCCTTTGCATTATTAATTGTTTGCTTTTGAATAGGTTGGACAAGACATTGTGGTGGAGCTGACAAAAGCATTGGAAAGAGTCGACCTTGATATGCGTGTGGCTGCTTTGGTGAGTCTTAGTTTATCACTATAAGATGCTATTTGCTTCTTCCTTGTGAGCAACAATATTTTGGTGGAAGTTGTGCTGTTTTAGAAGCTATCTTCTTAGTCCCTTTCCATTGTCTGCTCCCCACTCTCCCCTCCTAATCCTTAGTGCACATACCACCAGAGTGTAGGTTGAACTGCAGCTAAAGCCTGTATTCCTCTTTTTGATGTGTCATATTGTAGGTCAATGATACTGTTGGAACATTAGCTAGAGGACGATACAACAATCCAGACGTCATTGCTGCTGTGATCCTGGGAACAGGAACTAATGCAGCGTATGTAGAACGGGCACATGCAATTCCAAAGTGGCAGGGTTTGCTACCTAAAACTGGAGAAATGGTTGGTGCTTGTTAAATATTCTCAAAGATGGGAGCATCTGTCAATTATTATCCTTGTCCCTCCTGCAGTTGATTGGAGCTATTTATAGAGTAACTGTATTGACTGAGATCCATTTTTGTTCTTGGAGGTTATAAACATGGAATGGGGTAACTTCCGATCATCCCATCTTCCACTTACGGAGTATGATCAAAGTCTTGATGCTGAAAGTTTGAACCCTGGAGAACAGGTAACTTCAATAATATCTGTTTATCATTTTTGCCTGGGTTCTAAGCTGTTAATGCTAATGAAATTTTGCACATATGATATCATCTTCTTGTTTTTTTTTCCCCTTGCTGCTGCAGATTTTTGAGAAGCTAGTTTCTGGCATGTATCTGGGAGAAATTGTCCGCAGAGTTTTATGCAGGATGGCTGAAGAAGCATCCTTTTTTGGTGATACCGTTCCACCAAAACTCAAAATTCCATTCATATTGAGGTAAGAAAGGATGATTGACATAGACACAAGTACAACATTAATATCTTCCATTCTTGTCATTGGGTTGCACAGCTCTCTCTCTTCTTTTTATCTTGGCCGATATTTTTAAGTTGTAGTGTTCAATATCACCAATTCATCTTGATTTTATAGTCCAGATAAATTAGAAAAACCCATAACCTTGTCAATATCTTTTATTCTCCTCTTTAAGTTGCATGCCTCTTTCGTTTACTTTTAGCTTGACAGAAACTTCTATTGATGTCCTTATCCATCCTAAACTTACGGGCCTGAGTTGACCTGTCACAGAGTGTTAGATGAAAGTTTAAAAAATGTAATTGTGTAATTTTACTTTGTTCCCCCTCTAAAGTAGTGGTTGAGAGGTGTGACTTTATTTGGATTCCTAAGATAGTTTTGCAAAAAGAACTCCAATTTAGGATATAAAGCCTTACTTTGGGACGTTTCAAAAAGAAAATGGGAGTAATAAGTTTGGGATAGATAGAGTATTAACTTGACATTCCAGGTATAGATGAACAACCATAAAAGAAGTGTAGAACAACTACAATTAGTTTTTGTGTTTGATCCTAGATGATATTAACTTTTGCTAATATCCTATCGGGCTAATTTTAGGTAAAGTCTCTATGCTGTGAAAGAAAATGAAAAATGATTAAGAGTTTTTCACTCTCCTAGTCATACTTTCTTCATGAAAGCAATCGTAGCAAATTGGAAGCTTTTTCTTGATTTCACCATTCCAACAAGTGCTACAACCAATTGGTGATCAAATTCCCACTTCTTGAATCAAAAACCTAATTCCACCGTAGGTTTCTTAGTACAAGAATGTGGGTCTTTATATAGTTCTGTTTGAGGTTAAAACTACAGTAGATTTATTAGTCTGTGATTTACTGGCAAATATGTTCTATAAATTCTCTCCTGCTAAAATCCCTCTTTCACTAACCCCACTTTGTTTCCCCTTTCTATTCACTTCATATAAATGAACTGCATATGGACAACATGATAGCTGAGGAAAGCTTTAGATTTTAGGCTTTTCTTACACTTGTAAAAATGAGCGTGAAGAGTTGATCCATAGTACTGTTGTTATATCTCATCAAAACTATGAGGAATTCCAAGATTCTTGAAAATGAAAAAATGGATGAATGACGATGGTTAGGTCATCAGAGAATTATCACAATGTGGTGAGCCACAGGACATCCTTTTCTTTTCTTCCGCTGAAAAGCAAATAGAGAAAATGAGAAATCATACAAAACCAATAAACCTTCTTAAACCGAAACTCTTGACCCAATAAACCTTCTTAATATGAACCTCTTGAACTGTTCAGGCAGCCATCCTATGAATACAATTAGTGGATGGATTTGATTTTGGCTTATGTTGTGAAGTACTTACAAAGTGGTAAAATGGGTGATGAGTGGCTTATTTATCACATGATTAGCTCACATAAGACTGTGCAAAAGTGTTTGACCATTAATGTCTCTATTTTGAATGGTGCTAAGCATAATAGAGATACCATAGTGCTTGTTTTAAATTTTAGGTCATCTTTTCCTTTCTATATGGAGTTGTAAAATTTTAGGCGAAACAACTGTTGGAGTGAATGCACACATTGAGGTCAGTTCTTCCATGCTGCTGCTCTGTGCCACGAGATGACTTATGTAATGGAAGTTGGGAATTACTGATGAACATTTTGAGTGTATGCATTTATTTTTGACTTGAGGATACTTTTGAGGTTTAGCCAAAAAAATACAAGTTCAAATTGATTCTGATAGATCTGGATATCCCCAACGATTAAGTTGATCTGCCTCCTTGGGGAGCCACAAAACTGACCATCTCAGGGAGCCATCCATGGTTGCATGTTCAGTTGAATGCTGCTCTTGTGATCTTTTTGTATAGTATATTTTTGGTGAAGTTGCATTTGGGTATTCATGCCAGAGCGTCTACACTTTGACCATTCTGTTACAGTTCTATGGTCGAATTCAACTTATTGTTGTTAGGTAAGTCTGCTCTAAAATCAATAGAACTTGTATAGTGTAACTTGAAAGAAACCTCTTGCACGTATTTTAATCTCATTTGAAGTGCACTTCTCGTATAAGTGATACTGCACCTCTTAGTTTATATTCCTTATTTCTGCTACAGGCTCCTACTAGAAGTTCTGATGATGATATCTTCATTTCTTTCTGCAAGGACTTCCTTGCTGTTATACAGAGAGGAGACCACAAAACTTAGTTGGATATGACCATAAACAAAATGATAGGGGTTTTAGTTGTTATTTTGACTTTTGGTGAATGATTAATATTCCATAAGGTTACTTAGTGGACACACACACACACAAATAGCTGAAGACCTCCAATCAACAACTTCCTCTTCCATATAGATTATGAACTTTAGATACTGTTCACCTTTCTACATTATGTTATCAGTAGATCCATACCATTGAGTTTACTGATTCGGTAGGCATTAAACTCACAGTAAAATAACTGAGCGCCACTGTGCAGGACGCCTGACATGTCCACAATGCATCATGACACCTCATCTGATTTCAAAGTGGTTGGGACCAAACTAAAGGATATTTTAGAGGTAACCAATGAAACGAGTTTTATTGGCCATGAATTTTAATTGGGGCTAACTCTTCTTCCTATCTCTCTTGTTTTTTCCTCTTAACATGTGGACTTCCATCCATGATAGATACATAATTCCTCAACGAAAATGAGGAAAATGGTTGTGGAGATATGCGACATTGTTGCCTCACGTGGGGCCTGTCTTTCTGCTGCCGGAATCTTGGGTGTTCTCAAGAAACTGGGAAGAGATGCTGCAAAAGAGGGTGAGAAGCAGAGATCTGTAATAGCATTGGATGGTGGATTGTTTGAGCACTACACTAAATTCAGGAATTGTATGGAAAGCAGTCTTAAGGAACTGCTGGGAGAGGTTTCTGAGACCATTATCATCGAGCATTCAAATGATGGCTCGGGCATTGGAGCTGCTCTTCTGGCGGCCTCCCATTCCCAGTACCTTGAAGTTGAGGAGCTGTGATCCTCATCCTCGGTTGAAGTCTTGTACATTTTTTATTTCTGTAGGAAAAGTAGTCTTTCATAGCCTGTATCCTTATACTGCGCTGCAGCCATGATGATTTGTGGTCTGTTTTAGCGCCTACCACTTGGCATCTTCCCCCCATTGATGGAGTACAGAGACACTACCACCAGGGAAAGATCATTGGGGTATGATACACTCAGAATAAAGTGTGCTTGTTTGGGGGGGTTAAAATTGTTTCAATTTTAGACGTTGGTTTATATTTGGAACATTTTCTCCAGGTATTCAGCAAGTGTTAATAATGAGAATTAACCTCATAATTTTGCGATGTATTGTTTGAGGATGCTGAAGTGTTGTTTACCTTTTATTTCTGCATTTTTGCTAATGACTTTGTAATGGGCTAATTAAGGAACAGAGATTATGTAAGCCACAGCCAGCTGCCTAAAGCGGCAGCATGGTGGAGAAGGGTTGAAATGCAGCCTCTTTCTGGGGAGATGACTCTGGATGCGGGAGAGTCTCTATTCCTCCTACCTTCGATCCTACTTGTTGATCTATGACTCTATTCCTCATATGGGGAGGCTCCTGCACCATTGTTTTCTGGAGCCTGCAATTTATATCCTGCCTACATCCTAATTATTGAACCTAATGTTATTCCTATAAACAATGCCAAAATAATGTAAATCCTCAAGAATAGTAATAAATACTGGGAATTTCACCTTTGATGCAACAAACCAAAATTTAAGAGAAAAAAGTAAAAAGAGTGTTTCTATTGCTTTAAATTGAATTCACAAAATCTTTAGAATAATTCCCCATGATTGTGGTAGTTCCTTATGGGCCTCTAAAGCTTAACTTTTCATCATATTGGATATATAGCTATTGAATATATTGGGCTACCAACTACATGAAAGATTTATCAGTACACGGCATCAATGTGAAAATATGAAGTAAAACACATCAATGTGAAAATATGAATCTGCACACTCATTTAGGACATCCAACTTTCATTCTTATTTTGAAGAGAACTTTTATTTTTTTATTTTTCACGATGAACTGCAAAGAAATATTGCAATCACAAGAATGCAAATAATAGATGTGAACATAATATCGATGCAACTAATACACCATTATATGGCGTCAATGATTCCGCTTTGAGCATCTGCTTCCCAGGTTACGAATTTCCTATTTCTACTGTTTAACAAATTTTTGCATGTTGAACAAAGAAGTTTTCTTGAGACTTGAATGGACCCAGCAATTTAACTACACTATCATGTTGAAGGGCAATATGAACCATTGGGTGCACCTCAAGGAGGGCATGACGTGAGCAAATTCTGCAATCACATGCAGATGCAGGATATGCTGTCAATTGAATTTGAATGCAATATCTGATTCTTTTAGTACAAGAAATTATTACTATTTTAGTGAAACTAGAGGGAATATCCCTAGGTGTTCTTGGTACTCATCTATATGCAAACCTAGCTGAGAAAGTTCATAAGATTCAAAAGTAAAGCAAACATCTATAAACACTTCATTATCCAGCATTTTATACAGGTAAAACAGTTAAATGATGATCCAGATCATTTTCGGGAGACCCTTGACCTTGATCAGTCAATAAATCCCACAACCACCCTGACATTATACAGGTCGACTAAGGCCGACTTCCAAATCAGAAGAGGTCTTGACGTCCTTCTCAACAATCATCAATTAGTGTTATGGCTAGGTTTAACCTCGGATTAATGTTGAACAAGGTGAAAAAATATTTATTTCATTATATTCCAAAATAGATTTAAATGATAGGACTGTTCCTGTCTTCCAGGCCCCCTTTTTTCTATTTACCACTAGGCCCATGTCAAACGACTAACCGCAGGTCCTGTATCACAATTTTAGTCACCAGTGACTAAGGCCTATATACCAATTAAAAAAAAGACTAAAGCCAATATGTGGTTCTTTGAATAGAAATCACACCTTTAAGATATGTCTCCTCTCCCAATCCTTTCTCGCAATAATCACTCTTTTCACTTATCTCTACGCATTTTCATGTCTAGTTGAGTTAAAGCACAGCCATAGCAAACTTAACCTACCAGCCAAAGATAATCACTCAAGTTTTAGGGAGTTCCTCTTTTCGCCCCTGAAATTTCAATGCATGAAGATAACTTCAAATTTGAATGTAATATTATAGAACAGATTGTGAAGGTTCTCAGCTCTTCCAAAGCCGAAGGATACAAAGAAACTCATCATCTGCATTTGCTGATTTTGAAATTTGAATAAGAGTTTATCCAAGAGTTTCACTACTTATTTGAATAAAGGAAATCACATTTCTATCATCAGTAGAGGAAATAAATCTTGCCTTACTTTTACCATTAGCAGACACCTTTGAACTAGTGAACTACAAGTGAGCAAATATGAACATCGAGGCTAAAACCACTTAAAATCAAATTCATTAATTTTAATTCTTCAGCAGGGTGTCATCCAATTTAGCTAACTTTTGACACCAATAGGACATCAACAGTTGCATCACCATTATTGCAAATCTAGAACCCAGCTAGTTCCCCATAGTTCACATTTTTGAAAGACAAACATGCTCATTGCTATGCTTAATTGCCCTTTAACTATCTAGAACTTCAATCCAAATTCCAAAACAAGAGCTACACGCTGCACAGAGATAATTTGGCCATGCACTTATC